>JAECUM010049167.1:0-10106 GCA_016617855.1 Megalonaias nervosa
TTGCATGGAAATGATTTTGGCTCCGTTCAAAGTTACTTTCGGACGTTCGGTACTTGGTTCCGTATAGTATCTCAACAGAAATTGTCCATCGTATCCCGAGAAATTGTGAGCCATCACCGTGGCATGGCGATGACAATCTCCGTAACGTTCGATATCTTCTTGGCTCCACGTCTCGTCGATGGGGTTTAAGATCCATTGGGCAAAATCGGCCAGTGTGTTCGATCCCCGAAAGATTTTTTCACGTTCTTCAGGAATCTTGCTGCAGTAAGGGCAATGAGTCAAGATAGGCTCTTGGATGCACTTCTCGCACGCTCGGTGAGCCACGCAGAAATTAGGAATGTGAATGCCAGTCTCTTGCATGCATTCGAAATCAAAAAAGATGAAATTCCCTTTCTTCTTCTGGTCATTCTCTTCTTCTTCTTCATGTTTGGAATGGTATTTTTGAATGTAGCATTGGTGTTCCAAGTCCACGGTTTGGCGACAAATGTGACATCGCTTCTTTCCTGAACAGACGTGCGCCTTGGCACTGTTGGTACGTATGCCTTGTCCACAAGTAGGGCACAATCTCAAGAGCCGACAAGCACATTTCTGCTGTGAACCTTGCGTCTTTAGGTGTTGTTGGTAACAGGCAGGACTGACAAACGTGCGCTGACAAGCAGAGCAATGCACTCGTTCTTGTCCTTCGTCCAGACAGGGTGTAGAAGCTAAACATCCCTCACATTTCGATCCACAATACTTGTGTTGCTCTCGATTGTTATAGCCATAGTCACATTTCTCACAGTAATAACTGTATGACAGGAATGCAGTGATACTGGTAATGGCATCAAAATGTTCATCGTGATGATAGAAGTGAATGTATTTTCCGTCTTTAAAATCTTGACCTCGAAACAACAGAGGTCCGCGCACTTCTTGAGGGTGAACTTTCAAGGTGTAACGTGGAGCCAAGACGTCTTGCAACTTTTGCATTTCAGGAATGCCGCAGGGTGTGTCTTTAGCTAACCCCGCTTGCTGTAACCGGAGTTCTGCTTCTTTTCGTTGTTTGGCTCGGTCCGATTGTTGAATAGTTTTCCAGGCTCTTTTCCATTCTACCGTATCGTTCTTGTCAGCATACGTTTGTCCCACCACGATGGCACGGGCTAAGCACATCTTGTCTTTTGGATTGTTAATTTGGACGAGACTACGCTTGAGGTTACGCAAGTTGTCTACCAACATCAACTTTTTTTTAACTGTCCCTTGGGGAAGAGACACGTGGGTCATGTACAGTGTCGCTTTTCCGTCCGTGATGTGAAATTTGTCGTTGGATTGTTGTACGTGTTGAATCTTGTCCATGATTTTGGAAGGTGTCAATTCTGTTGGACTGCTAAACTCGATCCAAACGGGAGACTTCAAATTGTCGTGATGAATAGAAAGTCTCAAGCGATCGTCTTCTTTGGCTTGACATTGCCGTTTTAGTGTGGTTAATAAAGAATCCCACACATCGGTGATGAACCCTTCTGCTTTTTCCAAGGGTACGTCAGACTTGAAATCTTTAAATTTCACTGCGTACGTGTAGGCCGTGGTTCTAAATTTTCTGGAAGGGCGTTTGTCCGTCTCCCGAATATGGTAGTACTTTTCAGGGTTTACGGATGGTAATGGACTTTGATTTGGTGTAGACTCTTTAGGCTTCGATTCTGGTTCACTCATCTCATCTTCAAAATCGCTGGCATGAATTTGTGCCAAGACTTCGGCTACTGTGCGAGGCGATAAATCACGTTTCTGCCTCTTACTTTCTTCTTCTTTCTTTTCGAAATGATGCGATCGTTTCATCTTGACGACAAAAAGTCAAATGACTACCTGTGAAACACCATGAGCCCCTATATATCTATGTCAGACCAGGGCATATATAAAGGGCTAGTGACTCCCCTCTCAGTATTCATTTCGCTCTCAAGCCGACCAGCACAATGGAAGAACCCACACAGATCGAACTTCTGATTAGAGCATTGCGAGGTGTGATAAGAAAGTTTTCTTCAGACAAACCAACGGACTACTCTCCTTCCTTTCGAGATAAAAGTCAAGATACTTGCTATATCTGTCAAAAGAAAGGGCATTGGGCTACAGAATGTCCAGACCGTCAAAGAAGCAAGGCCAGTGTCAAAAGAAACAAAAGTCAAGATACCTGTTATCATTGTCAAGAGAAAGGACATTGGTCTTCACAGTGCCCTAAGAAACAACAGGAGCAGGAGAAGGAGGAAGAAGAAACAGAGGTGACCTCGACAAAAGAAGAACCCCGACACGTTCAGAAAGACAAGACAGAAAAGAAAAGAAGACGAGAAAAATGTGAGGAAGAAGAAGACGAAGAAGAGGAAAAAAGTGTAAAAGTGAAGAAATTGAAAAAACAGAGAGAGTGAAAGAAAAAAGAAACAGAAGAAATCTATGAACTTTTTTTTAAAAGTGTTGTGTTGTGTTATGTTGTGATATTGAATTGTAAAAAATTTGTAACAGAATAGAACAAACTGAAAAAAACGTAAGTGTCTCTTGGTTTTCATTATTTAGAAATAATAAGGACCTACACTCATACACTCATAACACGTACATCATAAGGTTAAAGAAGGGATTTTGAGTTTTAATTGATTTTGGCAAAATGAATAGTCACTCTTTTCGAGAGTATTGGGTAGCCCTGAAAAGGACTGTTGAGTGTTTGTTTTTTTCCTTAGAACAAACTCAGGAACGAGAATCAATTCGCTTTAACTGTCTTAAGCCTTTGCCACGACCAAGGCCTACTTGTGGACTTGCTCCTGTCAATGATCTAGTAGATATCACTAGGGGTGGTATCTCTGGTGTAGTCACAGGGTTAGGTTGTTTGGCTCGGGAAGGTCTTTTTCTCTTGGGTCGTAATAAAGAAGTCTGATACATTTGTTTCAGACTTCTTAACTCGGCAAAAATGTCCAAGAGTACCGTGACCGTTTGACTTTCGCTGTTCTCCTTCTCTCCTAGACTTTGTTTCTTCTCTACTGCTTCTTCTTCTTCCTGTCGTTTCCTTCTTGCCTCTTCTTCTTCTTCTTCTCGCTGTTTCTGTTCAAGAAGAAATACTTGCTCTGCTTCTTTCTGCTGCTGTAAAATTTTCTCCAATTCTTCTCTCTGTCTTTGTTTAAAATCGTCGACACGTGGTAATGAAGGAGAAAGTGGCGAAGGTACTGGTACCGGAACAAATTCTTGGGAAGAAGATAAAAATCTACTAAATCCCAGTTGAAATCAACCTCTTCGGGAAGTAGCACTGTGTTCACTTTGGTAGCTGCTGCTGTACCATTACTTCTCGTCTCCACAGCCGGTGCACCCCAATTCACTGTCTTCTTAGATTCCGTCATGTTTCACAAAACAATACAGCATCGATTCACTGCGCACAGACGCTAGTGTGCCTATATAGGAAATGTGACGTCACAGGTAGCTCTCTTCGGATTGGAAGACAGACTCCGCGAAGTGACTGAATTTTGTAACGCGTGTTAGGATTGGTGAACCCTTTCAATCCGTTTCGATCCGGTCTTCCACTATAAATAAACGCGGTTCACTTCATTTCCTTCACCTGTTCTCGTCACAGAGAAGATGTTGATCGACGTAGAATCCTCTACTTTGGTATCCTCAATGCTGTTCCGTACAGACTTACCCATGTATGTGAAAACAAAATGGACTGTCATCCGGATCACCGGTGCCACTCTTTGGAAAAGAAGATGTTATGTGGAAAGACAAGGCTGTCTTAAGCGGACTCTCATCTACGGACCAGAAGTGAGACACAGTTTAAGACAAACTTTGAGAAATTTGAGGAAGAAAAGAAGACCTATGCGATGTCCTGTATGTTAACGGAATAGTGTTAACATCACATAACAAACAACGGCCCTTTTCAGGGCCACTTCCAATACCTCGAAAAGATCTTAATTTTCATTTGGTCTCCACCCTAAACGAATATATATAAAACCCTTCCTCTACTAAAAACACGAACGCTCTTGATTCGTGTTTGTCTATAGCCCTCTCTCAGGTAGCCTGACGTCACAGTACTTCTCTTTTTGCTACATTGTTACCAGTGTGACGTCATGCCACCTGTCGCTTATCGCTCTACAAACCCACAGTCTACTAGTCGCCGCTCTACAAAATTTCCATTGACGCTATACAGGCCCAGGGTGTTCTAGTCCCTCTACCCAATTTTCCATTGACGCTATACAGGCCCAGGGTGTTCTAGTCCCTCTACCCAATTTTCCATTGACGCTATACAGGCCCAGGGTGAGATTTTATTTCTTGACGCTATACTGGCCCAGGGGGGGTCTGTAATGCTAATTCCCATTGACGCTACGGTAACCCCATATACTACTCTTACATGAATATTTGAATGTCGTTTAAACTTCACATCTTATTTCAAGTGACGGTTTATATCAGATAGCTTTTTAACAAATAATTTCCTTCCTTCCAAATTGTTTTTTTAGATTGGAAGAATAACGAAAGTTATGAAAAGCAGCGGGCATTGGAACTTTAATACAAACCTACGTTACAGAGTATCATAAAGAAAAGAGACCCGGGAAACGTTTGGTTAATTTAGTACCATTTATTTCGCATTTTCTTAAATGAAACAATTATTTCAGATTGAGTGAAATATAAAGGCAAACACTGAGTATGAGTTTCTACATGAATACATGTATTTCTCACAGTTCTTTTTTGGACATGAACTACATTTTCCAGGAACCATAATATCTGGGAAACATGGATTGAATAGCAAAAATCCCCAGTTATAATGGAATGATAATTCAAAATATTTACATTCTACTGATACAAAAAAAGTACCCAAACAGGAGGAATTGATGGCTCTTGGAGAGAGAGAGAGAGAGAGAGAGAGAGAGAGAGAGAGAGAGAGAGAGAGAGAGAATGTTCTCTAGAAATATTCAAGAAGATATAAAGAAAATTTGGACAAGAATTAAGCAGTAACTATTTTGGGTAATGTGACTGAATGAGAAACAAAAAAGCATAATCACACACGTAGAACTATTATACAATAATTAGAGTTGCCTTTTCACCGATAGCCATAGTTTATAGATAGGCACAAATAACATCCCACGATTATTAAGTATTAGGGATGGGAGTTTATCTATAGATTGGGAGTGGTCTCCCTTTTATACGGTACTATGTATCACTACAAAGAGGGGAGTTGATGGCGTCCTAGTGAGATGGCATTTTAGTGAGATGGCGTCTTAGCAGGCTTATTTAAGGCTTGTCATATCAGTCCTTGTAATCTTAGGATAATTTCTTGCGGCAAAAAAATGTCGAATTCTATTCCGAGACGCTTCAGAGTTCGAAATAGATGGACAAGAAAAAACCGATTCTGCCATTTTTATAAATGCGCCACAGATAAATGGCTTTCCTACATTAGCTACAGTCTTTGGTCGGTATTATATTTTCTTCGCATGCGTGATGCACGCAATGGAGATAGAAAGAGAAAGAGAGAAGGAAGATGAGAAGAATCCTTGTGTCTTGTGATTTTAAAGCACGGTTGCACACCCAGTATGCTCAGATCCAGTAGCAGTTGTTTATATCCTCAGCTAAGTAAATACTATCCAATGTTCGGCCTTTTCCCAGAACTTGAACTATAATGAACAGGGACATCTGTTTAAAAAAAAATCAATTCCGTTCAGATAAATAATTTCTGAAAATAATTTCTTTTGTAATAGCCGTTACTATCGTCTTCATCTCAGTAACATTTGATGATTATGAAAATGATCATCATGAGGAGGAGGAGCAGGAGGAAAAAGAAGAAGGAAGAACTGTCATAGGGCTGCTATCTGAGAAAAAAGAAATGGCAACAGCAAACTGAAACAATGCAGCGTGATGGTACATTCAGATATAAATTGAAATGGACCTTTTGTAAAACTAGCATTTTTGAACAGGACACAGAAATGTTCGGTTTTGCAGATTTTTATTTATAAACGTCATCACTATCAGTATTCATTTTTTAAGCAGGTACAATAATGTTTGAGAAGGTTTACTTTTTGGAGGTTTGAAAACTGATGCTGTTCGCAAAAACATACATAAAGCCACTATACAAGAATTGCAGAAATTTTTAATAAAAAGCTGCATGACGGCATGATGAAAAAATGGA
This sequence comes from Megalonaias nervosa, assembly GCA_016617855.1. Classification (NCBI taxonomy): domain Eukaryota; kingdom Metazoa; phylum Mollusca; class Bivalvia; order Unionida; family Unionidae; genus Megalonaias; species Megalonaias nervosa. The sequence goes on from JAECUM010049167.1 coordinate 6,116, forward strand.
GTGGAATACATTATTAGTTTCAGTAGGAGTCCGAATGGCCGGTTTGTAAAAATTCACATCGAACATTTTTAGACATGTGAAACAAGATAGGTATAAAGAAAACATTTACCAGTAAAACAGTGTGCTGTAACTCAACTGGATCATTTGTATCCTTGAAAAGTTGCCACTTAATATAAGAATAACAGGAAAAGACTAAGCAAGGAAAGATACAGAGTATATTTGTTGTTTTTTGTCATATATATTTTTAAATAACGTCTTCATGGCATGGTTTGGATTTTGAGTAACTCCTCTAATTTTTTTCATCCTTCGCCAACTTGGCTCCATCGATTTAATTCTTTGACCTTGAGTAAGGGAGAAACAAAATCAATAAATGTTCTGAAACTGGTATTTGAATCTATTTACATAAACCTATCCAAGTAATCTTGTCAATCCAAGCAATCTTGTCTATGCAAGCAATCTTGTCCCAACCATGAAGTTTTTCTATGCATGCGAAGACGGTTGTAAATTGCCTTTATGACACTTCTGCAGTCTTTACACAGTCCCAAAAGGCCTTAAGAAGTCATCCTGTAATCATGGTTTATCACGTCAGGTATATGTTAAGATATATTTCCAGAGGTCAGCACAATTTCCAGAGTAAATACTATTCTTTGCATGCTCTGAAAATTTAAAATCCGTTTGTCAGATCCTACATCTGTATAAAAATAACGTATAGGCATGCTTACAAATAACGTATTGGCATGATTACAAATAACGTATTGGCATGCTTACAAATAACGTTAGGCATGCTTACAAACATATAAGCATGCTTACAAATAACGTATAGGCATGCTTACAAATAACGTATAGGCATGCTTACAAATAACGTATAGGCATGCTTACAAATGTATAGGCATGCTTACAAATGTATAGGCATGCTTACAAATAACGTATAGGCATGCTTACAAATAACGTATATCACTGCATATAAGTATAAGATCGTAAATCATAATTTTGTGCCACAGTTGGCACGAAACCATTGCATATAAGATCGTAAATCATAGTCTGTACTATAGTTGGCACGAAATCATTGCATATAGGTTTAAGACCCTGTTGTGTATATGTAATTTAATTGCTTGTGTGTTAGTTTTAAATTCTCTTTTATTTTATTTTTATTTCATGACGTTATTGTAATGATAACTTTATTCATTGGATTTGACTTTTTTTTCGGAAGGTTCAGTTTTCTGTTTTGACCTGATACCAACGCATTTCGATTGCTACATTATTATTTTTAGCTAACCTAGTTCTTGACCTTGGTTCCGATTTTGTAAACATTGAGTGAAAATGATTGGTCATTACCAATGTCATGTTCAGCCCACGTGTTAGTCTGTTGTAAACAGTTTTATTTTTTAAAATTATTTCCAGGGTGGGAATCTGATTCTTAGATAAGACTATTCTAGCCTACGTGCAATTTGGCATTTTTTGTTACTGCGCTGTTCAAGTTAAGTGACCACGTGAGCCATCATGTGATCTAAAATAGCGGGTTAAAACAGACATTTTCTAGTGGATTTGGTCAGTCGTAAAATATACCTTCAGGCAGAAAGGTATTCCTGTTGTTGCCATTTGAATTGAGTTTTTTATTTAAAATAATTTATTCACCCTGGAAAATACTCTTCTTCGACGAAATTCTTGGACAAAGACATTCACTAAATTATTCGGAATTCAAAAGCCGGAATTATATTTTGGTGACTCAACATGGAACTGTTGACACATCAACAGAAACTGGTTATAGAGGACGTCATCGCCTTCCATATCGGAACTTCATCAAGATTCGAACTTCTGATTCAATTAGAACTGTTTAGTGATAGGACTTATATTTTTGAATTCTATAATTAATTTTTGGATTAGATTCACAAACCGTAAGTCCTATTTCATATTTTTACCTTGTTTTCTATGGAAATAAATTATTTTGTTAAATTTACAAAGCTTGTTGACTTCACTCTTTTCGTTTGTTTCTTTTGTACGAGCCTATACGTAACAATCCTCAATCACAATTATGTACCACAGTTGGCACAAATTCACTGCACATAATTATAGTATAAAATCGTCAGTCACAACTTTGTCCCACAGTTGGCACGAATTCATTACATATAAGTATAAGATCGTAAATAACAATTTTATACCACAACTGGCACGAAATCGTTACATATAAGATCGTAAATCAAACTTCTGTACCATAGTTGTCACGAAATGACTGTATATAAGATCGTAAGTCACAATTTTGTATCACAGTTGTCACGAAATCATTGCATAGAGGTATAAGATCGTAAATCAGTTTTGTACTATATTGCATATAAATATAAGATCGTCAATAACAATTTTATACGACAGTTGGCACGAAATCATTGCATATAAGATCGTCAATAACAATTTTGTACCATAGTTGGCTCGAAATCATTGCACATAAGTATAAGATCGTAAATAACAATTTTGTACCACAGTTGACACGAAATCACTGCATATAAGTATAAGATCGTCAATAACACTTTTATACCACAGTTGGCACGAAATCATTGCATATAAGATCGTAAATGCACAGACAAAAAGAAGCTATAGCTAATAAACGCAGTACTGTCTAAATACAGCAGCTGTAAAAATATTAAAACTACTATTTGTATCCTTCTTAATTCACAAAATATTCGCTACTTTATTAAAACCATTTCTTCTAAGTTTACGAACTGTTTTGAGTAGGTTCTATACCGTCGTAATGGAGCGTTTTTTATGTAAAAAAATATTTCATAGCATTCATTCTTTATTGTTGGTGTATAAGACTAGTATAAAAGCAGTTTATTTGATTGATGGTAAATAAACTCAACAAAATTTAATTATTCCTTTAATTCCACGAGTTGTTCATATGGTTTTATTGATTGTGCAGAAACATTTAATTTTTACTAAACACCCACAACAAACTTGTAGAAATCAGATTGGTTATGAAAATGATTTGAAGAAAGCGGTATTTGTCTGCCATTAGTAGGAACGGCTTCGTGGGGTGTTTAATAATGGACATATTCTCTACTTGCTAATTTTATCTTTTATTTTGACCAGCGGTGCAGTTGCATGGCTAACTATAGCAACCATCTGTGGTAAATGTTATAAGGTTGACAATTTATTCAACAAATGTAAAATAGTGTGGTTATACCTGCCTATCCCCCCCCCGCACGATTCCTGGCACGTCACATGCTCTGGCGATGTGTTTAGAGGTGGAATAGTGAAACTGAAGGCATAAACAAATTCCTGGCACGTTACATGCTTTTCGGATTTTATTCAGAGTTTGGAATAGTGCAAATGAAGGCAGAAACAGATTCCTGGCACGTTACAAGCTATTGGGATTTTATTCAGAGTTTGGAATAGTGCAAATGAAGGCAGAAACTGATTCCTGGCACGTTACATGCTTTTCGGATTTTATTCAGAGTTTGGAACAGTGCAAATGAAGGCAGAAACAGATTCTTGACACGTTACATGCATTTCGGATTTTATTTAGAGATTGGAACAGTGCAAATGAAGGCAGAAACAGATTACTGGCAGGTTACATGCTTTTGGGATTTTATTCAGGTGTTGGAACTGTGCAAATCAAGGCAGAAACAGATTCCTGTGCGATACATGCTACTGATTTTTTTAAAATCAGCTTTTTTAATAGTGAAAATGAAGGCAGAATCAGATTCCTGGTACGTTAACATGCTATTGGGAGGTTTTTTAACAGTGCAAATGAAGGCAAAAACAGATTCAACTTTAAAGAGGTGCACAGAAGATCTTTGTGTTTTATACAGGCGAGACAATTACGAAAATTGCTATTTTGTTTAGCAATCCTCTCCTTCTTAGATAACATAATAATCATAATGATACCTGTCTTAGATTATTTTCAATGTTCGGTGCAAATGCAACTATGGCAAACAAAATACAAAGATTGTAATATATATATATATATATATATATATATATATATATAGAGAGAGAG
>JAECUM010049170.1:0-25570 GCA_016617855.1 Megalonaias nervosa
ATATATATATATATATATATATATATATATATAATACAACAGTAGGAATCAATTCAATTCAAACAAATTCAATTCACTGCTATTCATTCAAGCTTAATATAACAGCAATATTGTGCCACATAAATAGCAACTATCTCCCGCCACACTAAGAAATTAGGGCCAACTTTCAAAATACTTACTCCGTGGGTCGTCCATTTCTTGCTGAATAATTAAGTTAAGGTTATGAAGGCCAGCATAGCATTTGTGTAATGCATATGTTACACATAATCAAACACATACATTCATGTTTTAGTCATATTTCTTTTATTAAGCATCTTACCACAATTTCATAGTCATAAAAATAAAAAAAGGTCCTGACTGAGCATTTCTTTAAATTTATTATTACATATACACAAGTTAGCCCATACCCCCCCCCAATCTGCTACAATATTCTTGTTAATAGTTTCCTGGTTCATTATATAATAAATACATTTATTTAATTAATGTCGTTAATACATTCTTGATTCATTATGCAATAAATGCAATAATTCAATAAATCTATTTATTTAAAAGTGCAGCAAAAAAAAAAAAAAAAAAAATCAGAGGGCTCTACACCACAGTCAACAGGATATGTACTGATCATTGAAAATATCCACCCACCCACCCAGATAACCCCAGGGTGCAAAACCGACACCCCTTGCGGGGTTGAGGAGGTGATGGCAAGTTAATGATTAGTACATATCCTACTGACTTTTGAGCCAGGCGCGGCCCCCATCCACTTATAATATCTTTTTATACAAACGTCGACAAATATTGCCTGTCACGTGGATTCGAACCGGAACGAAGTTTCCGATGGCGAACATCGAGTGAAAGCCTTAACCGTATTACTACTGCTACTCATATAGAATATGTTGTTGGAAGATATACATTAAGAGATAGCAGTGTAACAGACAGAATATTTATTGCACCTGTGAGGTCATGTGATCAGTTATAAATAAGTGCACCTGTGAGGTTATGTGTTCAGTTTTAATCACGCCCAGCCATTTTTTATATACAGACAAACAATATTTGTAATTCCTTATTCATAGAGAATTTATAATTTCTCGCAAACAGACAGACAGAAGAAGTTATAATTCTTCATACGTAGAGAATTTCTCACTGAGAGAATTTATACTTCTATCAGTACTCACGCATCTGTGTGTGTGTATTTTTCCCACTCAGCTTACCTGTGTGAATATATGCAGACGATCTGTGTTATACATGTAGACATGTAACAGGCCGTTTTAATGTGTGCTTAATTCTAAAATTACTGTGACTTGCACATATACAGGTGAATTTTAAGCTGTCATAAGCCCGCCCGACCAATAAGGTTCTAAAACCTATGTCGTTATTGAACATATTTTTGTTATTGATAGCTTTTAAACAAACTACGTGTGGACAGGTAGCCTGTATAGCGTGGCAGGTCATTGACCCAGAGATTCTATGCTGTAAACTGAACGAGAAGCATTTCCTAAGTGTTGTTACGGAAAGTCGTTATTTGCTATTAAAAAAAAACCGGTTACATTATTTACTTGCGGTAACTGGTTGAGTAGGGGTCAACCAAATATTTTATCTGAAGCAATTCGATATCGTGTTACTGGATCGTGTAAAGTGATTGTAATAAATCCATGTGGGGTTTTCTGCGCATGTGAAAAAAAGTTCCTAACTTATTTATGTCCATGTCGCCGGGACACCAAGCATGATGAATATTTCGCAGTGTATGTGTGTTAACACCGTTAAAAATAACCGAGAACGTACAATTATCTCTAATCACTTTGGTTACCTGAGTGTACTGCTGTGTAACGTAAATTATTTCTGTGTTTTTATGTCTGCCACGTGAAAATATTCTGGCTGGATTTGGTTGTTTGTCAAGCATAACATCATCGTGTACCACTAGATTGTTGATATCCCCGTTAAGATCTTCCACGGATAGTACATCATTGATGTCAGTGATGTCATTGATAAATTCAATAACATTATTATCATCATCATCCATTGCATTTTCATTAAATTTCTTAAGAACAATATAGTATCGTTGGTCATCTACGGATGGTGCCAAGAAATAACGTTTGTCCCATTTGAGCCACCTCATTATTAGGTTGAGCAACAATTGAGTTTTAACAGACTCGAACGGACCGATTATAATGGCTCGAATAGAATTTGGTAACGACCGCTCCGGTGGCCTAGTGGTTAGGGCGTCCGCCTCGGGTGCGGGATGTCGCGGGTTCGAATCCCGGCCGAGTCATACCAAAGACTTATAAAAAATGGTACTTGCAGATGCTTCGCTTGGTGCTCAGCATTAAGAGGTTAGTTTTAGGATTGGTCGGCCTGGTGTCAGGATAATGTGACTGGGTGGGACATCATGCATTATGTCTGCGGCATAATGCTCTAGTCATCACTATAAACTGCAACACTGCAGACATCGTAGCGATATGATTGAAAAATTGGTAAAGCTACGTTAAAAATCCAAATCACACACACACACACACAGACACACACACACACACAATTTGGTAACTCTTGATCATACTTTACCGTGCTTGCTCGCGTGTCACTGAAAAGTCAATCACGTTCATATTGTTCAGTTCAGTATTATTGATAACCATGAGTTTATATTATGTTCTATGCAAGACAGTCACACATACAACTAGGTTAAAAGCAACAACTACGAAAAATAACAGGTGAGCACTTACAGGTAAGTGTGTAAAATGCCTTTGCAATCAATTGCGTTTATATTGCTACGACACTCAGGAAATTACCAGGAACGCCATGGGCTAAGTACCCAGGGGAAAAACATCTTCCAGGATATAATTATTGTGGTCCTGGAACCCGACTAGATATCAGGCTCGACCAAAAAATTCAACCACACCATGCGAATTTCCAGTAAAGGCGATTGATCAAGCGTGCCATACTCATGATGTCGCGTATAAAAATAAAGATCTGCAACAACGACGTATCGCGGACGTCAAGTTAATTCACACATTGAGGTCTATAAAAAAAATATAAGAGAATCACTCGTGAACTGGTTGATACGATCGACAATGAGAGGTAAGTTAGACGTAGGAGCCGGCAATTAATTGTCCAATAATTTTTAATAATGGAGTCGATTTATCATAGGCCAAGAGGATATTGGAAAGGTACAGCAGTAATTAGAAAACTCGCCGATGCAGCAGGTGTCACACGTGCTGTTGCCGCATATTGCTTGTCACGACAGGCAATATGGCAAATTTATCTGCCACCTCCCAAAACGATTCAGCATGGACGGTTTGATGTCAGCACACCCAATGAAGTTCATCAGGCAGATATATTGTTTTTACCACATGACGTCATTGGCACATTACGTAAACGGCGCACGTACAAATACGCGTTAACTGTCGTCGACGTTGCAAGTAGATACAAAGAAGCGGAACCTCTATCAACTAAAACATCAACTGAAGTCGCTGTCGCGTTTGAACGAATTTATTCACGTAGTGACCTGCGACGGCCACAGTTGCTACAGGGTGATCCTGGCAAAGAATCTCTCGGAGTAGTAACATCGCTGATGCAACAACATAACGTTAAAATCAGACACACCGCATTACATCGAGATCAGGCAATCGTTGAACCATTTAATCGAATACTAGCTGAGAGATTGTTTGGACATCAGTACGCCCAAGAATTACTGAGCAAGGACAGAGCTCGTGAATGGGTTGCGAGACTACCTCACGTAATAACAGTGTTAAACAACGAAATCACGGGTGAAATTGCTATGAAACCCATTGATTCAATGGTGGAGAGACACATCACGTGCCGGTGCGACTCATCCGTGAGTCACTCAGTCCAGTGCTGGGCAGTAACGTGACAGTCGGGTATTTATATGAACCTGGTGAACTTGAGGGTTGCAAAAAAAGAGCAACCGATCCCGTCTGGAGTGTAACCACACATACAATTTTCAGCGTGGTAAGATCTACTGGCAGGCCTGCAATCTACAGACTAGATTCAACAGCTCTTCAATGTTTATTTGTCTGTGAACAATCACAAGTGATTCCTGAAAATACATAATTACCACCAGGCTGGATTCGCATTAGCAAGGACACTAGCGCCCCTACGTCGGTTACGTTCAGGACATGTCAGTGTGACATTTTCGTGTGTGACCGAGACTACTATCGATTCTGTCCACGGTAAATTGTCGTACGTCATTAGGAAAATATTGCCACAACATTATTGTGTAATAGTAGGCGCAGTGATTATCTTGTCGTTGTTTCAGTCATGTTAAATTCAGCAACAAGATCAAACTGGAACTGTTTTGTTTTTTTGTCTTCTCGTGCATAACCAGCTAATGTTTTCTTTATGGTGCCAATTTTTGGCACGCCAGTGGTGGTTGATCCAGTCGTTGGAGTGTCGTAGACAATTGTCCACAGTTGAGATATTTTTGCAACTCTCGATGCTGACAAATATACTAAATTTTATCATTCGATCCGGTCTTCGACATTCCGGACATTGGTATCTGAGAGAGTTAGCCGAATGAATTTTTATTGCATATCATGGAGTCCAGCACGAAAGCTGCGACTTTGTCGCCGCTAGAGCCTGCTCAACAACCGCTGCGAGAACTTCAACAATATCAATAAGAACGAGCTTTTGCTGTGTATCCTTTCCTGGAATCGTGACTGGAATATTTTGTCGACGGGCATCTGCTGAACGATAATACGGTGAAACTGGCAGCGTTGGAAATCTTTCCTGTTGAAGCTCAAATTGTCTCCGTTGAAGTGAATCACGGACGTTTTTTCGTGATACAACTACGACATCATTAGGGTGCCATAAGTTCCAAAAATAAAGGATGGACGTTTCGGAAGTTACACTGCGCATTATCTCACACTGAATCCTGCCCGGCTGAAGTCTGATTAACGTTTTCAGCTCATGTAGTGATTCATCGCTTGATCGGTGGTCGTACTATATTTCCTCATGAATATCGATGTAAGTTTTTAGCCAGGTGTGTGGCGATTCTTCCGTAAACGGAGGAGGTTGTCCTTTATCGCTGCACATGATAATTGCCGTTATTTTGGTAGACAGCCAGTCGAGAAATATTTTTGACATGTCTTTGGGCACATTACATATTTCGTCCCAAATGATGATTTTAGAAATATATGTCTCATCCATCCGTTTGGGTGTCCAGCATCACCACGCCATCGAAAAAAGCTGTGATACATGCATGACTTAACTCCACGCTGTTACATCTCCCTGGCAAACCGGTGAGTTGGGGTTAGCACTATCATATCTGAATTTCTAAATAAATTTACTGCACGTGTTGTTTTACCAGAACCACCCGGACCATCAAGATAAACTGTCTTATGTCTCGCGATTGGATCATTCACTGACGGACTAAGCGACGGTTGTGATAATTTATTGTTACAGTAGTGCACTGCAGCTGGTTTAACATCAGCTGATTCAAAATAATTGCGTATTTCTTCGCGTTTTATTTCCCAATGACCCCAACGTGGACTAGCATCACTGTCGATAAATGGTCTCACAAGGTCCATAAGCGATCTATTTATATAAAAAGAATCCTTGGCGACTCTAACAGCGTTATTTGGAAATCGATTAATCATCGATAACAGGTTTATTGACGAATATGCAAGCATCTAAGATCTCAAACCAGTAAAGTGTGTCGAATCACCATTGTAGTAACTAACGATAGTGCCAATATTTGTTCCATCTGGTAAGTTTGCACATTGTCGTGACATCAATATACCTTTTGCCACGGTATTTGCGATCGCAAAATCTAGTTATGCAGGGTCAGTAAATTTTCCAATAATTTTCCGAAACATATCTCTATCATCACGCGGTAGCCTAATTGTCTTCGCTGGCCTGTATGAAATTATCGCAGATGTTACTGTCAGCGATATAAGAATATTAGCATCAAACATATATCGTAATATCATTATTGGAGCCCAGCCACGTTACTTTTTTGCACAACAGTCACTGAGATTAACACTGGTACCTGGTTTATTAATATGACGACCAAACCATGCACGTATCACCGGATGGGTATTTGTTAAAAACTCAAATGATTCGATCTCGGCAAATCCAGTTAGATCGTGGTCGAGGGCAGTGGACCGTTTATTGCTACTCTGGTCATTTCGTGTGTTGGATGACCGAATCGTTCAAAATACCAATTACAATCACCATATCCAAGAAAACTAGCCGGATAAAAAAAAGCAGCATTATCAACAGATAATCGGATGGATTATATTTTGTGTTCCAGAGACCGCCGTATGCAAACTCGACATAAGATCTTGATATATCGTCGATAATTTCCTTTGGATTTGAACGCCATGAATTTTCTTGTTGTGCTTGATGAGCAACAACAGACGATATTGTAAAACAATTATTCAGTAATTCATCTATGTTGGTGTTGGATCCGATGGATCTGTCGTTGGTGTATTTTAACGCAGCTTGTTTCATCATGTGTTGGAGAGATTCCTCCCGGCAATGTTTACCCAGCGGTAGCACAAACTGATCAAATGATGATTCACCGTCTAATCCGTCACTGTGAAATAGTCAGACCGATACAGGGTCACTTTTACTAATATTGTAAATCTCCTAAAAAGTATCACCATTATAAAATCTGGTAGTTTTGCTCGTAGAAATTGTGTCACTGTTTCAGTCCACGCGTGACTGTTATGATCTGTAATCGCTATCGGAACACCGTTACTACGATAATTACCTGAGTTATACAAAACATCATTGGTTATTGTTTTTACCACGATTGGAAATTGTAGTCGCTTTTCGATTACGGCTACTTCATGTATTTTAGATCCGTTGATAAGGCACTCGGCCCATTCATTTATTTCTTTTTATTCATGACTCTCTAAGACAATTTCCTCTTTTCGAGTTCAAAGATGTTCTCTGACACTTTGAGTCACACAATTTAACGTTGACTCGAATAAAATACCGTAGTGATCTATCCGGAATGTTGACCAAACATGAACCGCACCATTTTGATTAAACTTGTTTTTGGCCATTTTGATATAATCGTGTAATTGTAATTCAAATGGCGGACGTTTTTTGTTATCGATTAATCTATCGAAATCAAATCTTGACATATTCTGGTTCAATCTCAGCCAATCTTTTTCGCTGTCGATCAAAAACCTATCTGGTTTTATCTCCAGTTCAATCGCGGCTAATCTCACAAATTCCTTTGAGGATTCTAACGTTTAAATTTGATTTCGTAAAATTTCTTGGGCAATTTTTGACCTTGGAAACTGTAGTATAAATCAGGTGAGATTCTAATACTGTTCTCGCAACTGTTTTCCTACAGTCCACCTAACCATTATATAATTAAGGCTGGATTTTCTGTAATTGAACTTTATCCCAGAATATTATATAATAATGTTACGATACAAAAATAATTGTAAGTGGCTTTTAATGGGGTCAACAACCCTGTGTGAAAAACCTTGTTGTGTTGAGTATTATTCATATCATTTAGCGAGTGTCCGGCGAGGAAGTTCTGGATCAAAACCATGTGTAAAATGTGGGATGGGGGTGAGGGGAAAAGCCGAACTTTGTATTTCTTGTGGTGGTAGAAAATACTGAGCATTAAAGCGATATTATGATAAACGAAATGATGTTGGTGGTGTCACAAGAAAAGATGCCAAGATTATCTCAGTAGATGTTCTACTGAAAAATATTCATGAATAGAAACTAATCGTGATCATACATAATGTACGGTATATTTTATTTTTACCCACAAACTACAACACTAGGACTTCACTGTAATGAGTCGCTAACAAAATCTTGCCAGCAAGGCTCGGATTGGATTTGGTAACATAAAAATCAAGATTTGTTTGGAGATTATAATTACAAAATGGAGGTCTTGTTAGGCTGGTAGTGATCATCTCATTTTTGACATTGACTTTCTTGACTTCACCACCCCACCCCCACCACCAGGTCGACACCACACCTTTTGGGTCTTCGACCCCTTCTTGCGCATGAATAAAACGATGGTCAAATTTCAAGTGACAAGTGACTGCATGTTTGTGTGTGTGTGTGTGTGTGTGTGTGTGTGTGTACTTTTTTTTAGCGGGAGTGGGTTGGGGTCTGGAAATCCTGGACCGCCCACCCCAAATCCGGCCCTGTTCACGGTCGGCCAGGATGACGTCATAGCGCTATAACTTAATAGATGCCAAAATATATTAAATAAATAATGGTGGTGGGGAATAGGAATGGTGGTGGGGAATAGGCCTCAACTTCACAAAGTTTAGCATGTATATTATTACAAAGTAAGCTTTTATCCATTACAGAATCGACATACTTTTTTTCGCTTAGAAATGCCAATATATGTCCCTACTCATCAGAAAGTCAGTGTTGTTTTGCCCGTCATGATCAAAATAACTAGTCAAGCGAGGGACTTAATTTGCTTTGTGTACAATACAGAAGACATCTGTATAGAAGACAAAGTAAATATGTGAAATGTGATTTGAGCACACAAACATTGCCTATACATTCATTTCGGTGTGTGTGTGTGTGTGTGTGTGTGTGTGTGTGTCTGCGCGTCACTGATATCATGCTGTCCTACGTTATCGCGTCCAGACGAACACACGGTCATATGTCTCTAGGTTGAACTCCTCTACTAACCAGAATTAAATATGGAAGTGAAAATCTTTGGAAAACTAAAATTCAACTGTACTAAGCCAAGATGGCATTTTCAGTCCAACCAACTGCCGTCACACTTTTAATGTAGGTTCAAACGCCAGAGACGCACAATCGGCCATCTGGTCATACGTATAAACATTTATTAGAGGCTCTTTCGTGAAGAGAGAACGCATAGATGCCATCCTGTTTGTTTTGACTTTGATCAAGCTTATGACTCCATTGAAGTGTTGCTATTGAATCTTATTGACTAACCAGTTATGGGAAAGGAAAGCGTATGCAATAAATTTGTCCTTTATGGAACACAGATGTGGGCCCTAAAAATGGATAAGTACACAACGCAGAGAGCAGGATTAAGCATAACGCAATTGTGGCTATATACTTCTGACCTCCTCTTCCAGTTCGAACCCAGTATTTAACAAAACCCTCATCGCCGGCGTGACACCTCAGCAAATGGTGGCCAGAACGACCTCTTTATTTCTCTCTCGTTTGATTTGAGTGACCATAAAAAAATGCAATCCTAACTAACAACAAATTACATAAAAGAAGTTCTGAATAATGATTGATGTATATAACGAAGGTCTAAAGGGACAGCAGCATACTTAGTAGGGAATCAGACTACATAGACATTTGCTTTGGTGCCCTTTCTAGGAAACTCAGGGCCCTTTTGAATCCCCCACAAAGACTTGACCTGATCCAGGCCTGGTAAAAGGCATTCAATAAGTGTTACGTGCGTTTTATTGGTCTATAGATGTTACAGTGTAATGACTGCTGTATTTGCTTCAACAACCGTCTCTAAATTATTTTGCGAAATTGTTTGATCCGTACTGAGTGAAATACTGGTAAACGTGCATTAGGGCTGTATTTAATGAAGGAGCGCTTATGTTACGATGTAATTTCTTAAGATTATTAAAACGTAATTGTTTTATATCATCAGCGGAACATATGTAAGTGTGACTACGGTTATTGTTTTGATTCAACGCATTGTGGGGAAAAAGAATTCTCATTCCTATGGATATTGCTAGTAAGCCGTTGTTGAGTGTATCTTCCTATTGCATGCATAATATCAATAAATATAAATAATTGCTCACAGTCAGGTAAAAACGTTTTCAAAGAGAGTGGCGTCAGATATTAATCAAGAGGAAGAAAAGTACGAATGTTAGTGTTGTGTTAGTGCTACATTAATAAACATGAAGTAAGTTAACTTGTAATCAAACTTTGACATGCGCGTATATTAGATAGAAATCGCATTAAAATTAACCTAAGAGCAGAACAGTGAAAATATCATTATAATCGTAAAACTTGTTTGGTGTGGTCGAGTGCAACCGTGAAATGGACATGTATTACTGAAGTTACCATTGACTCGTGGAAGAGAATGTATGTATCGCCTTGATCTTTTCAAACAAATTTGACTAGGATGGCCGTATGTTGGTCGATGGCCTATTATGTCTTATTAGAACTACTGCAAGATTCACACAACTCAGTGTCGAGAGATTGCTCCGACACGTGACTATTTTATCATTTAAGCATGCATAATTAACGAACAACACGACAATATTCAATGATGTTGCCAAACCAGAGGCATAACAGCCGCTCCTACGGTGTTATCGCCGAGTCATAAGGCACATATACAAAACAAAACTAATATAAAGACGTGAGTGAAAAATCTCTTTGTCTATGTCGAACACTTGGGCTGATAAATTACATCAGCATCAATATGTTTCAGACGATTAGGCGGAAATTACACCTCTCAACGATGGGTAAAACTACGGTAACACTTTGTTATGTTTGTTAGTAGTGAAACATGCATACAGTGGTTTCATATTTCAACACGAACTGTTTTCATGTAAAGCGTATATTATGGAATGCAAATCAAAGTCATTATGTTCATTCAACTTCTCTGTAGTAGAAATCTTAGCAACAGTGAGGAAAATTACTGCTGTAGATATAGAAGAATTATATTTAGTAGAAAATAAGATTAGTTTAAGAGAAATGGAATCGGTTATTTGGAAAATATTTTGAAATTGACGCACTAACAAAGTTGCGCGAAGAAATAATAAGAGAATTTTGAAAGCATATAATTTATATTTTTACAAACAAATTATGATATAGCAAAATCATACCTGTGTATGAGAATTACCGGTCCAAAATTCCTCTCCTAATGAAGCGAATTCTATACGAAATATATAGTAAACTATGCACGAATTGTCTGTAATATTGATATAGAGTTCAACTTAAAAAAGTTAGAGTCATTATTATTAGAAAGAAAACTGTCAATGCTACTGTTGTTACCTTGGGGCCTGGCGGAAATGTCGTTGCTGAACCCATGGAAATCTCAGTTTAGAGTATGGATAGATAGATCTCAGCCTGTGTTGCAGGGAGCTCGAATTCGGGGCTGGGCTAGCCGTTGGTACTGTATGTATTAGAAATGCCAGAAATATTAGGTGTAACTGCAGGAAGAATTCTCACCAGCGATTTATAAATTGCTGCTGGAGGTCCTCTCAGTGGTAATTGTGTTGCTTCTCGCAATGGTGTTCCTTGTGCTGATGATAAAACTCTCCCTTCTTGTGGAGGACATGTACGAAAGTCACAGAAAAGTTGTTCAGTTTTTTGCGGAGTGACAAATGACTTCATTATTTTTTGTTCAGTTATGAAAAAAGAGCTAAACCAGTTTTCAGGAAAAGAAATGTTAATGGGTAAATTTAACCCATGGTGATGGTCAGAGTATTGGGCATATAATTATTTCATCATTCCCCAATTATTGATGGGACGACTCTCAAATCGAAAGAGAGAGAAAGACATCATTCTCGTCTCCTTTTAGCGGCGGTGTCACTCTTGCTATGTAGATGTCTCTAGTATTAGCGAAGAAGTACTGGGGTCGAACTGGAAAAAAAGTGAGTCAGGATCTATGTCTGCAGTACAACAATTCTTGACCAAGCTTTGAGAGCGAGCGTATAAATAGTGGATCCAATTCTGGGAGACGTTTGCTTTGCCCTTAATAGGTCATGTCTTACAACACTCAGCCTCACTTTTGTATCTTTGGAGCAAGCATGGCCCTCGTGGTTCGGAATAACCACCAAGAACTTATTCTGTTTCCAAGGATAAATTGCCTCGTGAACTAGCTTTCAGTCATAATACCTTATTACGTGAATGTCTGGAAATGCGGGCTTAAATCAGTCGAGTGTACTCAACCAGATTTTTCTTTGAAAAAAGCTGCTAGTTCTAAAAGTAGTAACTGACTGTAGTGTCAAATTGCTGAAGCCAATTACTAGTTTTAGAATTAAGGGAAAAGCTGAGGATATTCCAAGTCTATGTTTAGAAATACAAACTCACAAATCAGTTTTATTTTATGCAAATGACTATTTTTATATATTAAAAAAGTGGAGACACTACCCTGGACATTCTGTTTCAATTTTTATTATGATGGACACACCTTTCAATGCTATATTCGTCAATTCTTACCTTTAGAACTGCAATATATTTAGAACTGCGATACGTCAGTTATTATTTGAACTGGAAATTACCTTAGAAATTCCGACTTAATATTTAGAATGACCGGCCAGTACTAACGGTACTTGTGGACAAGATCCTTGGCGAAAAACACCTTCACTTAATGGTGTCATACTCACAGCCAATGTTTCTAACGGAATTGGTGGTATATCTGTTAACTTATCCAAGATAAAAGAGTTCGAATCCCATTTCATACACGTTTTAAGGGTATTTTCAGTAATATTTTTCAAGTATTGTTATATACATTTAATAGTTTATGTAATAACATTGTAAATAAAGAGTAATTAATCCTATTGAACGTAGTTGGTCTACTGAGTATTGTTGGCAAAGTTCTATAATTTTATTCCATTCCAAACCCTTAAAGCCAAGTCTAGAATTTAGATATTTCAAAACTGCTTCAAACATTCGTTCTTCACCTATAGGATCCATTTAGCAGCAATTAGGGATAATGCGTATTGCTGGCAAGTAAATCTTACTTATAGTTGTCACCCTTATATTTTCTTCGTAAAATACAGCTTCTCAACTCTCGCGGGACGAGATTAGATGATTATAAGATTCTTCCGTGTTGACAGTTGGCATTTCTTTATCTATTCTAGCCTTATCAGTAACTGGGTACAAAGTTGTCTTTATAAAATATTTACTGAATATATTTCATCCGTACGATGTTCATTCCATAAAGAAAAAGGCTTGTGAACACTAACTCTGTCTTATAGAAAGAATATTATGAACAAAGTATATAAACTTAAAGATGTACACTCTCCGTTTAAAGATTTAACAAACGGCCGCCGTTTGGGCATATATTTTAATAGCTGTCATAAAGGCGCCATAATACTTATATAATAGAAAACTTGCAAATGACTGAGCAACGACACCGACAGTTGTATTTTTATAAATGAGAGAGGTTAGATGTAATTTGAATTGACGAGGTAGTTGGTCACTGGTTTCTAATGCAGAAAGCTAGCGACCGTGAATTTCGCTATGGTTTACACTTGATTATCCTGTAAATTGAAAGTTTAACATAAATAGATAGACAGTTTATTCCCAAAGAATTCGCCCTAATTTCTTTAATAAGAGATTCCGGCTCTGGTAGTGTTGTATTTGAAATTCTTCTGCCAACATATTACGTTTACTAACAGACAACGTTTATTTATTAGAATATTCAAGCGCATTTGTATTTTGTACTCATACCTCTTGTACTAATTGAAAATTGTTTATATTTATAGTTCCTAAACTCATTAATGTTGTATTGGGTTTCGTTCAACGCGATTTTGTAGAGAAACCCATCAAAGTATTTCCACACAAATCTCGTAACTCGTGCAAAGGTGTCGTGTGATCGTAAGACGACTGCAGTGAGTTTGATATGCTCGAAACGTTTAGATCTCAGGATGTCTCGAATGTAAAAAGAATCAACATTAAGAAAGGCTGCAAGTTGATCCGCACAAATACATACTACGTATTGCACTGTGCCACTTCATTAGCTTCGATTATGGCCGAATTGTTAATATCACAAAGATATAGTTCGTCCTTAATCCCTTGCGGCGCTTCAACTGTCAGAATTTAGGCAGCCATAAAGATGACTGCAATAGGAAAGCAGTATTCATCGGGTATGAGCAATATGGTCAACTCTTGTGTTTAATTGCCATGGTGATCGATTTCCTCCTCCAAAGACTGGAGGCACGAACAAGAGATCTAATGTATGAAATGTGGAGAAAGGCATGCCTTTCAGTGCAGCAAGGAAATTTGTGGAAGCCACAACTCCATTGAACACTGCCGAAAAATCCTATGAGAAAGTCGCTAAATTTTAGAAAAATGCCTTTCACAATTGCCATCTACTTAAAATGACATTGCTTGGCCACAAAGTGAGACCAATTTCCACACTTCCAAAACCATTTCAAGCAGCGACCCAAAGGGAAAACAAATGACACAGAAAGTCTATCTAACTTAGCGACATAAAAGGAAATTAAACTGTATCTGCAAATAGCTGTTTGATCCTGTCCACGTAAAAGTACCAAACTGATTCACCATGAGATAATTCATGTTTTAAGCGAAATTAATAGACTAGACAGACATCAGATAGTCGTATTAACTGTTTAATAGGTTTGGAAGTATAGAGAGTATGAAAACTGTAGTAGTTTCTCGTATAATACTACGGAAATCTCCCTAAAATCCCATACTTCCACCATAATGTATGACAAAATAATTAACTGGCATTGCAGCTCGATGAATATCCAAAATATAAAGAAAACTCTTTGTTGCCAATTTAATCTCAGAATACATAACATGCTATAACCTTACTCATATCCATACAAAAACAATTTACTCTATACTCATCGTATCTTTACCTAATCGACCCAATTAATTCATTAGATCTTCATCATTGTATGAGCAGTTGCCATAGTCTGTTGTTCTGCTTGGCAATATTATAGGCAACCATACATTTTACGACTGAAAAGATACCAGCGAGAGACGGGAGGCAAATCGAGAACTCATTTAAAATTTATATATTATCATTTTAAAAATAAATCGTATACAGTCCATAGGTATCGTCCCATTGGATCCTTCTATCCCTACAGCCTAGAAAGGTGAAAATGAGGGTTAGAGTATTAAGGGCCGGGTAAATTGGCGCTTTTGAAATCTTGAAGTTCTTGTTGACATCGAGTGTATTATTAGTGGTTGTCGGAATATGAAACCCAGTAGAGGTGGAATGAAATGACAGACATGGCCGTCCATGTCAGAAACTAGGATCTTTAAAGATACAAATTTAACGGGTAAAGCAGCAGACTGTAAACTCTGACGTACGTAAGGCACTGGCAATCAATAAGTAGCAGATTTGGAAACCATGAGTCAAAATCATATGAGCGTCAGTAACCTGTCACATGATCTCAGACTAATATGCTGTACGAATAAAATTTTTAAGTCGAGAAGAAAATAAAGTCGATGAAAAAAAAGATGGTTATTTCTTTATGATTTGACCAGGATTTTCAATGGAAGCATCCCCTACCCCCATTCTTTTCAAGTTTGCCCTGTTTACTGACAGGAATCGTGTCCATCTAACGTCGAGGAAAACATTGAATAAGACAGTGGCTGTCTTTTCTCGGAGGACGGACAGAATGAAGCTGAATATGCGGCCATCAGGTGCAAAAGTCAATTCTAGGAGGCTTTCTTTAGTTTAAAAACGCGAATATCTTAACGAAAGAAATTCCGCAGCGTCGTTCAAAGATCTGAAGAGCGGTGATGGTCCTGCATACGACACAGATGAGACAACTTCTATCGCTGAAAAAAAGAGATAGAGGTTATGCCAAGACCACCACGACTTTAACAGTGACAAAGATGAACTGGTTGTAAATAAGATTTTTTCCGATACTGACTTGGAACAGTAAAGGTCTCAACAAAATATATAAATAACCGTACAGTTTTGAATTTACGGTACATATTTTGATTTGATAAATTTGTCTGAAACATGGGATATGTTTGATCAGGATTTTTCTGACATTACTGAGGGATACAATGTTATGTACGTAAAAAGAGGCCACGAGGGGAGTTACAATATGTATTAAATCACATGTAGCAAATAATGGTGTTGTCTCGTGGGTTCGTACTGATATGCAGCATTGTGTTTCACTACAAATAAGTGCTGATTTACTGAATAGAATTACGGATATTATGTTCAGCGTTACCACTGACATCTACGATGTATAAAGACTGCAATGAAACTGATACTACATTATAAGTGGAGAAATTAGAAATAAGCAATACCATGCATAGAGGTGTTATTTTGATGTTTGGAAGTGATTTTAAGTCCCGTATTCAGGATTTTCTAGACTATATACATGGAGATACACTTCATGATATTTTCCATCCATGTGTTTTGCATTATATCGATGATTTTCTTTACCACGTAACACAAAGAATAGCTTAATTTAAACTTACTGTATTTGCAAAACTTAGAATCATTTTGGACTCTAAGTCATAGAAATATGCAGATATTTTAAGGGACTCACTGGTAGACTATCCAGTAGTAAGGATTGTTACATAACATGTATTGTAAATAATGACAGCAGTGTAATGGGTCATGTAGTTGCGTCAACTCAACTTCTCCCATTGTAAGAATTTTTTGAAGGATTGGTAGATTTGAAACCTCTCATATTCCGATCTAATGTAGCTTAAATCTATTCATGTCAGCGACTGATAATGACAAAGATGACGATGATGACGTAGTTGATGATGATGATGATGATTTTGATGACGTAGTTGATGATGATGATGATTTTGATGACGTAGTTGATGATGATGATACTAAGATTTTTAAATAAGAGTAGAATACATTTTTCTCTGATTGTATGAACAATAATGAAGATCATTACAATCTGTTACATGTAAATTTGTTGTTGTTGTTGTTGTTGTAGGGCTTAACGCCATTTTTCAGCACACGATAGGCTATACATGGCGGCCAGTATTGATGGTGGAGGAAGAACCCGGGAAAACCCCGGAAAGAACCACCGACCCACGAGAAGCTACTGGCAAGCTTTCTCACATATCTACATTGGCCGAATCCGAGACTCGAACCCACGCAGACAGAGGTGAGATGGCAGTGATCCGTAACGGACAGCGCTTTAGACCACTCGGCCACTCGGGGCCCCTGTAAATTTGTACTGAATGTGTGTAAATTAATCTTGGTATATGTATATGAAATGTTTTTACAGAGAGAGAGACTGAACAATACGCACCATAGACCGATGCAGGTTGCAAACCCCGTGAATTGATAACGATGGTAATAAGCCCAAAATGGTAAAATAACAGTTGCTACACGCGCATAAAGTATAAATGTCTACTTAGACTCATATATTCGTAGTAGAGACTCCATTACACATTTTTATGTAAATACAAAACAAAATAAAAAACATTGGGCGAGATGTCCCTAGAAAAGGTCGTGTTCAAACGAGAAATGAACCAAGATAGTTTCGACAAGGTTTAAAGAGCAAACAAAGGATTACAGTACATAAAATTAATATAGCCAAAAAAACAAACAAAACAATGGTGCTTTTAATCTTTATTGAATTGTGTCCGAAGAAACAAAAAAATTATACATGATACAGGATCAATATATTGACAATTATAACATGCTGAATTACCAATCAAGAAATAATAAATTTCTTTGAAGAATTAGACACCAAATCAGATATGATACACAAACAAAAGTACTTATATGTTTTGTTCTTAAAGAACGAGTTTGATAAGGCGTAGGGATACGTCGAAGTCATCAGGCCGAAACGTATGTTCCTACGCCATATTACACGAGTTCTCCCTCTCACCCGGAACAAAACACTTAAGTGATTTTGCATTTATTACACGTCCCTTTGCAATCGAGACCCTAAAGGAAAGTTACTTTTCTCAGTGTATTTTCCATGTAATTCTTGACACTAGAACCATAGAAATAAAAGATGTTCATCACAAAAGCTGTAAAAAATATATTATAACGCTGTCGTTCTCGATGAATGTGGAATATATCCATTGAGTGTAACATGCATCTTCGGATGAGCACAGTATGGGAAACAGAGTTTACATATACACGTACCCTGGAATAGTTATCCCTACCAATGTTACGTGATGTTAAAGAAATTGGATGACGCCAGTAAATTTATTTGGCCGGTAAAGTTACAAATCTGTAATTTTGCAATGGATTTGTTTATGTATGGATAACGCAGGAAATATAAGGCAAATATATCTATAAAAAAATTGACTATATTAATCCTTTGATATAAATACTCATGAATGTGATGTCTAGTATGAAAATGGTTGAATTTTCAATTTTCCACTAACAAATCAAAGGGTATATTACTATGTACGTTTGTTCCGTAAAGCGGATGTGTATATTTTCTTTAACTATAGGCTTGTGGCCTACAATTATGAACCACCTTTACGTTCTGTTCTGTTCTTAGGACCTAAATGACGTCATGACGTTATATTTTATGTCAAAAGATGCAATGAAACGTGTTTAGTTTTGGCAACATATTATATCGCTATATTAACCTACACAACAACATTAGTTATGCGATAAACTGAGGTTTGACCACAAAACATGGGGAACAAAATATTGAAGATTATTCGTTGAGTTTCATTTCAAATGATCACAGATGTTACATTCTATTTATGATCTTAAGAAAACTTCTAGTTTTATTTGACTAAACCTCAGAATAGTATAATGAAATTGCTTTGAAAGGCCGTCGTTGTCCTTTGGGTAGAATGACCTTATACCGTGTTATTATACACTTTACTTCTAGAAAACTTACATGTGCATACTAACCTAATAAAATATCACGATAATGTTGTATTGAATCAGATTACAGTTTAGTCATGAGATAATTATTGTTATCTGATTCTATATTCACTCTGCGCATTGGTGTGGAAGACTTAATTAAAATATACGCATAGACTATAAATTACAGACGCATACGGATAGACTCCAAGTTACAGAAGTTAGGTAACAAGTGTTCGTCGACGTTTAGTGTTACTGCTTTGCTACTTTATAAATTCAGTCATTACAATAGCTGTAGGACGGCACTTTTATGTAAGAGTAACTTCATGACATTATCTTTAAGAGATTTCACCGGGAAATTCAACAAAATGGTATCATGCCTTCATTAAAGTTATTCAGATGGAATATACATTTTCAAGATCAACACTACATGAGGACAAAATGCTGTACAATGTATTATCTGACCAGCTGCATGCACTTGACAAACCCTTATATTGCATTCAGATATAAGCAAATTGGTAATGTTTAAACATGTACAGAAACATCAATATGTTACATTGCACCTCAAACCGTTTCTGTGTTCCATGATCATGCATGGGATTGACTTTGTCCTTTTATCGGGGGAAGACTACAACTTCTGTATAGGTTGTATTGGATGGGGACCCTCGAATGACGAGCCCGCTGTTTTCATCCTGTGCGTTAGTTCAGTTCTTCAGTTCTTTTTTCCTACGAAAATATTTAAATTTAGCTTGTTTCAAAATTTGACAGTGATATATTTAAGAAGCATGGTCAGAATTAATTGATTTGTCCAATTTGTAATTTCACACATTATTTGTTGTGCATTTATTTTGGTCAAGTATGCGAAATCCATTTCTTTTCTATACAACTCACACAAATCTGTATGAAACACTTAATCAGACACTATTCACAGCAATATTGGGTCTATTGTTCGGGTTGGTACATACATACATACATACATACATACATACATACATACATACATACACACACGCACACACACACACACGCACGCACGCACGCACGCACTCATGCATGCATGCATGTATACATACATACATACATGCATACATCGTACATACACATTAATTGTCGTGATGCTTTTTCAAATAAGTACGAGCCCCGTAAACCCGGAAGAAAGGCCCAGTAGTACGCATTGGTGATAGGAGTGAATTCTTCACTTTCCTATCCAGTGTGTCTGCTACAAATTTTAGTTTTCAGCTATTCCCAATCATTTTGTAAATTGTAAATTTCCTTCTTATTATGATCTTGTAGACTTATTCATATCGATTAAACAAACGCTTAGGAATTTAACGTAAAATTGATTGAAATGAAGGAAGAAGAGCGTGACAAGCATTGCATACCCAATGTCCCGAACAGTGAAAATTCAATCACCGGTTAGAACATAAAAACAATTGGGGAATGTGCTTAGTAAAATGATGAAAGAACAAGATGTATTTCAAACGTTTAAAGTTATTTACAGACGATCCAAACCATTATTATGCTTTACGTATAATAATTGTTCATTTGATAATTTTATTTGAGTCATTTGAAGATGATAAAGTTCAAAACGTGGATCAAACCAATGGATCGCAAAAGAAACTTTCAGCCAAGCAAGCGACACAACGTGATATCAGCAATGTCCAGTTAAGGCTTAAATGTGAGACACGCTGCACTGAAATCTCTCTCTCTCTCTCTCTCTCTCTCTCTCTCTCTCTCTCTCTCTCTCTCTCTCTCTCTCTCTCTCTGTTGGTTTTATTGTCTGTCATTTTTACCATCATAGGTGCAGAAACAGAGTCAGAAAGATCTGGATCCACATAGGTAAAATTGATATAGCAGCAGAGAGGATGAACAGACCACTTGCTTGAACTGTCATTTGTTTGAAAAATAAGGTTCTTACAAAGCCTGAAAATACAATGTCAATAACGCTAAACCGAAGCCTCTAACCAATCGATTGGGTTAGCTCATTTTGTTACTTTATTTTTGACGCTTGTGTTACGCGTGTTCATTGCTTACCCGGACACTCACTGTTGGTCGTCACCCTCTCTGCTGCTGTAGTGTCAACCAAAAATTTTATCGAGACCCACACGATACCTAGATCTGGGGTCATGTAAATTTATCGTGTTAAATCCGTGTGGGGTTGCTTGTGCTTTTGAAAAAAAAAGGTTTTTAAACTTAATCATATCCATATCCCCCGAACACCACGTCTGATGGATGTTTCGCAGAGTATGTGTATCGACTCCATTAAACACAACTAAAATATTGCGGTTATCTCTGATCACTTTAGGTATTTGTGTATATCGCTGGGTAACATATATTTTGTGTCTGCTTCGAGAAAATATCCGAGCTGGATTTGATTGTTTGTTCAGCATCACATCATCATATACTACGAGATTATTAATACGTCCATCGAGATCATCCACAGATGGAGCTTCATCAATATCGGTGATAAAATCAACAATATCATTATCATATTCATCCTCATCCAGCGACTTTGCTTCTTCATTAAAATCTTTAAGCACATCGTAGCATCGCTGATCATCTACAGATGGTGCCACTAAATACAAATTATCCCACCTGAGCCATCTCATTATCAGACTAAGCAATAATTACGTTTTACCAGATCCAGATGGGCTTATGATAATTGTTCTGATAGAATTTGGTAGCGCTGGATGATGCTTGACTGAAACTTGTTTTCGTGTCGCCGAGAAATCAATGATATCCATGTTGTACAAATATAATAATTATATGAATTTATATTGTGTTCGATGCAGAGCAGTGGATTAACAGCAATAATAACAAAAAATAAAAAGCGTGCACTTACAGGCAAGTGTGTGAAATATGGTACCAAAAAAAATACAAATTTATTTCGTCTCGTATGAAGACAGGTGGTGATATCGCTGCTTCACTGGGAAAATTACCAGGGGTTCCATGGGCTAAATACCCAGGAGAAAAACAACTTCCTGGATATAATTACTGTGGTCCTGGAACTCGACTTGAGATTCGACTCGATAACCATGACCAACCAAGACCTGGAGAGTATCCAATAAATGCGATTGATCAAGCATGCCACGTTCATGATGTTGCGTATAAAAATAAAGATTTACAACAACGACATATTGCGGACGTGAACTTGATTCACTCGTCGAATTCCATAAAAAATAAATCTCTGAGAGAATCATTAGCTAATTGGTTGGTAAGATCCACGATGAAAGGTAAACTAGTACTATGGGTCGGTAATTAATTAACCGATTATTATCATAATAATGGAATTGGTTTATTATAGCCGAAGAGGATATTGGAGGGGTAGAGCAGCATTTAGCAAACTTGCTGATGCGGCAAATGTCTCACGTTCTGTTGCTGCAAATTGGTTAGCGCGACAGGCAATATGGCAAATTTATCTACCACCACCTAAAAAAACTCAGTACTCACATTTTGATGTCAGTACTCCCAATGAAGTTCATCAAGCAGATATTTTGTTTTTACAACACGATACCATTAAAATTGGTAGACGTCAATCGCACACATACAAATACGCGTTAGCTGTCGTAGACGTTGCCAGTAGATATAAGGAAGCAGACCACTTTCAACTAAAACAGCAACTGAAGTTGCATCTGCTTTTGAACGAATTTATCAACGTGGTGGTCTGCGATGGCCACCGTTACTACAGGTTGATCCTGGCAAGGAATTTCTTGGTGCAGTATAATCTTTGATGAAAAAAACATAACGTTAAGATCAGACAAGGACATATCGCAATTCATCGCGATCAGGCAATCGTTGAACGATTTAATCGAACACTTGCTGAGCGTTATTTAGATGTCAGTATGCGAAGGAAATAGTTCAGGGAGATACGAGATCTCGTGAATGGGTTGCAAGACTACCAAGTGTGATAGCTGCGTTAAATAATGAAATTACTCTTGCAACTGCCATGAAACCCATTAATGCAATCACAAAGGAACATATATCAATACAACGATATTACTCCTCCTCAAAACGACCAGTATTAGATAATGTGACTGTAAGATATTTATATGAACCTGATGAACTTGAAGTGGGTAAAAAAAGAGTAACTGATATTTTTTGGAGCGTGACCACACATAAAATTTCCGGCGTGGTAAGATCAACTGGTAGACCTGCAATCTACAGACTAGATTCAACTGCTCCTCAGCGTGGATTTGTACGTGAACAATTACAAGTAATTCTTGAGGATACACAATTACCACAACCTCAACTTTTGTAAAATGGCTCCTCGACGTCGATTACATTCAAGACAGGTTAGCATCACATTTTCGCGTGTGTGACGAAGACTACTATTAATTCTGTCTACGGTAAACTGTCTTGGATTATTATTTGAATACTGCCACAACATTACTGCGTTACAGCTCGCACAATGATTATTCTGTCGTTGCTTCAGTGTCATGATAAATTCAGCATCGAGATCAAAGTCGCGCTTATTTTTGTCACATTGCTTATAACCAGATAATTTTTTCTTGACAACTTCGTTGTTAACTATATCATCGGTGTCGGTGAAGTCTATGATAACCCTTCGCAGCTGAGATATTCTTCAGACTCGAGAAACTGCAAGATAAATTAAATTTGACCATTCGATCCGATCATCAATAATCCAAATATTTGTATCAGAAATACAGAAATAATTAATCCTTGTGAAGAATGGATCATTATCAACAACGAAGATTCGAAAACAGATCTACATTAGCAGATGATTATAGATTCATTAAATTATTGCAACGATCAATGATGAAATCCTTGGCAATAGCTACAGATACTAAGGTTAATCTATTTGTTCCCCTCGCACACGCAATTGAAAAAATAGATCAGAATTGTCTCACGAATACGAAACAAAAAGATTGTGAATGCTCGTATAAGACAGTTGAGGGAGATTATGTCTGCTTGTGAAACATTCCATAATGTCAGTGATGATTGAGATTGTGAAAGCGCTGTCACCAGTGACTGTAGTGACAACGAAACTAACGCTGTCACCGTGACTGTGGCTGAACAAAAATCTTGACTCTGTCAAGAGGGATAATTTATTTTTGAGAACAGTAAAAAAATATTTATTTATTTTTATTCAGATTATAATATTTATTCTGAATATTTATTCTATTTAGCCAGAATCAAATTATAATATTTAATCAGAATCAGATAATAATAATAATATTTATTTTATTCTGATAATTATTCAGATCTGATTTATTCTGATAATAATATTTATTCAGAATCAGATAATAATAATAATATTAGTATTATCTTATTTTGATAATAATATTAATTCAGAAACAGATACTACTACTACTACTACTACTACTACTACTACTACTAATAATAATAATAATAATTATTATTATTATTATTATTATTATTATTATTATTATACTTTTTTATTCTGATAATGATATTTATTCAAAGTAGATAATAATAATATTAATATTTATTTTATTCTGATAATAATATTTATTCAGAATCAGATAATAATAATATTTTTTTGATTCTGATAATAAAATGTATTAAAAATCAGATAATAATATATTCAAAATCAGATAATAATAATAATATTTATTTTATTCAGATTATAATATTGTTACGTATAGTAATTTGATTACTTGTGTGTTAGTTTTAAATTCTTTTTTATTTTATTTTTATTTCATTACATGTTATTTTAATGACAACTTTATTCACTGGTTTTGACATTTTTCCAGAAAATTCAGTTCAGTTCTGTTAAACCTGATAAACAAGCAGTAGTTTGAAACTTTTTATCCTTTGATGACCTAGATTTCAGGGCCAGTTTCAGCTCTGTTGAAAACAACTTTTAATTTTTTTTTATTATTGAATCTTATCTTAAGATTCGTTCAGTACAATCAAATTTATTCATAACGGACGTGACAGCAGGCATATAATATTACTACGTCCCTTGAAAGGAAGTGATCACGTGACCCTATCAGGTGGTTCTTTTTGTGTTTCTGTTAGAGTTAAAGTGATGTTTCATTGTGATTTTTTAGTGAGTCGTAATTCATACCTTCGGGCTCAAAGGTATTATTTTGTTGTTACCAGTTTGATTTGCTCTTTACTATTTTTCGGAATTAATAATTTATTTTCCCTGGAGACATTATCTTGTGCTCATCAGAATTCTTGGACAAAGACATTTACTGAAATTATTCCGAATTCTAAAGCCGGGATATTATTCTTGGTGATTCAACAAGAAACTGTTGACACGACAACACAAGTCAGGTTATAGAAGACTTCAACGCCTTCCATCTTGGAACATCATCGGGATTCGAACTTTTATTCATTTAGAACGTTTTAGTGATAGGACTTATATTTTCAATTATTGGATTAATTTTTGGATTTGATTCATAAACCGCACGTCTTTCTTTTCATATTTTTACCTTGTTTTCTAGGGAAATAAATTACTTTGTTAAATTTACAAAGCTTGTTGGCTTCACTCTTTTCTTTGTTACTTTTACACGAGCCTAGACACGTAACCATTTTTATTCAGAATCACATAATAATAATATTTATTTTATTCAGATTATGATATTTATTCAGAATCATATTATAATAATATTTATTCAGAATCAGATAAAAAGAATATTTATTTTATTCAGATTATAATATTTATTCGGAATAAGATTATAATATTTATTTTTATTCTGATAATGATATTTATTCAGAATCAGATTATAATAATATTTATTTTCATTCTGATAATAATATTCATTTTTATTCTGATAATAATATTTACTTTTATTCTGATAATAATATTTATTTTATTCAGATTATAATATTTACTCAGAATCAGATTATAATAATATCTATTTTTGTTCTGATAATAATATTTATTTTATTCAGATTATAATATTTACTCAGAATCAGATTATAATATTTTTTCATAATCAGATAATAATAGAAATATTTATTTTTTATTCTGATAATAATATTTATTCAGAATCAGATTATAATAATATTTACTTTTGTTCTGATAATAATATTTACTCAGAATCAGATTATAATAATATTTATTCAGAATCAGATAATAATATTTATTCAGAATCAGATTATAATATTTATTCAGAATCAGATTATAATATTTATTCGGAATCAGATTATAATAATATTTACTCA
>JAECUM010049183.1:1875-21515 GCA_016617855.1 Megalonaias nervosa
ACATCTACAGAAGATGCACACTAAAGGACAACGATTGATATTTATTTTTTTTAAGAATTGGATGAAATTGTCTGTGAAATTCCAAAAACTATTTAGAGTGTAAATTGTTTACATTAACCTTTGATTACATACACAAAAATCCATTTTTATGATAATCAAAGTGGAAAAAAATATATCGCTGAAATAATAGAGTTAAATTGGTATAAAAGAATAAATACTAATGTGCATGAGAGTAGTATAGTGGGGCACCATAGCGTCAATTGGAAATCCAGTCAGATAGGTGTGCGGGCACTATAGCATCAAAATTTATAGCGTCAATGGCAAATCCAGTCAAAAGGTGTCCCGGCACATAGCGTCAAAATTTACCCTGGGCCACTATAGCGTCAAGCAAAAGTTGAAGATAGGTTTTGTATAAGGACAATAGGAATGGAACAGGTAGGGTGACTTCACTGTACTGGACATTGGCAACAATGTCGCTTGGGGCTGACCTCAATCGGGCTACACCGCAACCAGCGACGGTGGGGAAAAAATATGGGTAGCGGGTGGCGTGTAAGTTCAGCTAGTTCAGCGGTGAAACTATACCAATAATAACGCTTGGCGGGGCGGGTAAACAAACAAACAAACAAACAGAAGGGAAGGGAAGAAAAAAAACATATCTACTATCCACACAGAAGGGAAGGGAAGAAAATAACCCATTATATACTATCCACACAGGGATACGAGCACAACAACACACAAATATACACACCAACGAAAGTATGCGTACGCATAAAAACACACATATATACACACAAACAAATGTACGAGCACGCATAAAAACACATAAATACACACACACCAACAAATGTATGCGTACGCGTAAAAACACACAAATATGCACACAAACAAAATTACGAGCACGCATGCAAACACACAAATACACAAACCAACAAACGTACGAACACGAGTAAAACACACAGATACACACACACACACACACACACACACACACACACACACACCAACTAACGTAAGCGTACGGATAAAAACACACAAATATACACACAAACAAAAGTACGAGCACGCATACAAATACACAAATATACACACCAACAAACGTACGAGCACGCATACAAACACACACACACACACACACACACACACACACACACACACACACACACACACACACACACACACACACACACACACATACACTATCTCACAAGCCAGAGAAACGAAGTGCTTATAGACACAATTCTATTTTTTTAACTACACACACAAATTTTGGCAAATTGATTAGTATCTCTTTTCTAGAGGGTTGGGTAGCCGTGAAAAGGGCTGTTTTGTTGGGGGAGGTATGACAATCTTTTATCTTCTAAGATTGCGTCCCGTCTGGCTGCAATCTTTCCTACAGGATAGGGTCTGTTTCTTCGGAAAGAGAAGGAGAACTCTTTCGTGTCTACACAGAAGTCGACAAAACCTCTTTCTGGCTCCTGCTGTTGTTGTTGTTGATGCTGCTGCTATTGCTTTCTCTGCTTCTGAAGTATATACGTCTCTGTCCACTTTTCTTGATTTCATCTCTGAAGAGCTCTTCTATCAGGTCTTCGACCACTTTCAACATCCTGACATTCTCGATCACGTCAGACTTCGGTATCAGGTTTTCCCTGATATGGTGCAAATTCTCGTAAGCTTCGTTCAGCTTAGAGAGTCTTGAACACATCTTTATAGGAGGATGAGTCAACAATGGATGGTCAGACTGCTGACCGCCTCGCTTTATATGACTCAATCTCGGACGTGATAGAAAACATCCCTATGATTTTTGTTGGGTAGGAACGCTATAAAGCTGATCTTTATGGTGAGGGATAGATAAAAAAAAAATTTTTTAAAACAAACGACAGACATATTTTTTCAAAAGACAACATTTTTATTTAACTCACAAACAACTAACAATTCACATAACATCATCAAATTTTTTATTTAACAAACAAAATTTGTACTTAAGCAACAAACAACCAACAACTAACAATAAAACAATTTTTTCAAACAATTATTTTTGACAATGTTGACGACGTTGTGAATTCAAGTTTGACTTCCACTGATGGAAGTCATTGGGCCATTGATGTACACTACGTTTCCTAGCTAAAGATAAGAGATACCCATAACGATCACAAAACCATCGATCTACTTTTTCATCGTTTCTAGACGAGTTACTATAAAAATAAGTCACTAAATGTTCTAAGGGATATCCAAGACTGCGTTGATGAAGAAAATACAAACAATATTGTCCACACACCATGGAATGTGTGCCTTGTTATTTAACACATGATGGAATCGTGTCGTCTTGGCATTTCTTCTCATAAAGTCGATGATGTCGTCTTCCAAAGGCGTTAATCCATACGAATCAAAATACTCCACACAATCATCGTGGGGAAAGTGGGTTCCTGGGAGATGACTGTCGTCCGTGCTGAGGACACAGGCTTGATGGTCTTGAGGTTTGCGATGAGGCAGTTCATCTTTAGCGCATACGACAGGATTCCAAGAAGAGGTATAGGAACTGTTTCTTAAAAGGTAATAAAGTTCCCAGGTATCCATTTTTGTTCTGTTTTCTTTCACAGGTAATGATAAGTCATCAATTCAATTCTGACTTTTTGCTTGGAAATCTCTGAAAAGTAACCGATTCTTCTCTTCCTCTCCGCACTCTGGGACAAGAGTGCTTCTATGCGATAGATCTCCAGAGTAGTCATTCGAGGACAAGAATGATCACGCAAATCTTTACACCACTGATGCAACACTGCTTCTTCCGAGATGAGACCCCAAGCGACCTTCAGATACTCGTCCACTTTTTCTTCTTGACTCATCATCTGACATTTATCGTGTTGAATTTGACTGGGATGATCGTTTTGACATCCATAGCAATCTTTCTTGGTCAATTCCGTAATTTTTTCTGCCAGGTGTTTAGCAAAACAGGACACTAAATGTTGTTCTTGTTCTGCAAATTGGACCTCATCACTATGACATCTTCTTTTTCCACGGCTTCCACGGTATCCTCCCATTCCATTTCCAAAGATTTTCCACCATTCCAAGAAGGACAAGAGTCTTCCATATCTTCTAATAGTCTAGAATGACTTCTCTCAAACTGTTGATTTCTATCGTATTGTCAAATGCGGCATACAGGATGATGTTCACCGTCTCGGTGAGAGCTTCTGCAAACTGAAGTTCCGCACGTAGTAGACAGGATTTTATAGGGTGGAAATGTCCCTCGTCGCTACCTTGGTCTGGAGTGAAATCAAAGGCAGACCAAATGTAACAACCTGCATAATCGTCGTACGAAATACCGTGACTGGTGTTGGTCCCTAGCTGTCCGGTGGCTTCGTACAGGGACATGTACGATTTCAAGTAATTCTTCTGGACATAGTTAGGTTCGAAGGGTCTGGTACACAAGGTCTTGCCATCGCGACTGACTTCGATCTTGGACTCTCTGTTGTGCTTAATCTCGAAATGATTGGTATTGACGGTTCCGTTGAGGGCTGCATTGCTGACGATGCCGACGATTAAACGTTTGGGTAACTGTCCTTGGAATAGGTGATCTTTGATCTTGGATCGGAGTTCAGCGGCATTGGTCAAAATTTTCACTTTCACGCGGTGTATCGGATACTTGGAAGTCGTTCTGCTCAACGTGTGACTGATGTCGGTTCCCGCTTTAGATAACGCTTCCACGAGGCACACCTAAAGTCTGGCTTCTTGGATGATGGTTTTGTACTCGTTGGCATTGGCCATCAAATTGAAAGCGGTACTGCTGAGATTCAGTCTCAGGCGGATATAAACTTCGTTCAGCAAATATTTGTCTTGTAACCACATGTCCAAATGCAAACGATCCATCAGTTCTTAACTACGTCCTTGCAGGATTTTCTTTTGTTAAAGCCCACATTGTGAGGATAGTCAGTTTCTGTCAGGACTGTGTCGTTAAATTTGTCTTCACCTGCTGTGTCAGGTTTCCATACCACGCATGCATCCAGATGACCTCTTTTCAGTACGTCAAGAAATTTTCCAGGTACGCTCGGTAAGGGTAAGTATCTATGCTACTGCTGACCAGTTTGTTATTCAAGTACAAATCTACTTTGCTGAGCAAGGGATGCATGAAATTCTTGACGGGAGCTACTCTGGCATCGCCTTCTGGAACGCTGTTGTCCGTTTTGATCATTTTGAGTTTCAGATACAAGTAACTGCTATTCTGATCGATGTAATTTTCGGGCTGTGCTTTGATTTCAAACTCGATGGGAGTTGAATCCGTCAAAGTGGAGACGGGATGAAATTCTACCCATTGTAATTCTTGCATCGTCATCATAGTGGGTAGCATGGCAAACAGATCCAGTTCCGACTTGGAACAGGCTCTCTCTCTCTCTCTCTCTCTCTCTCTCTCTCTCTCTCTCTCTCTCTCTCTCTCTCTCTGAATCAAAAATCAAAAACGTCTAAGCCTCGGAGGGTTCTTCATTTCTTAGACTTTCTAGCTCTTGGGGTATGAAGTCCTCTGGAGGGGTGTCTTCGTCTTCTCTTTCTCCCTTGTCTTTGCTGTGGCGTCAGGGAAGCAGAAATGCCTGGCTCAGCAGTGTCCGGGTCATTTATAAGAGTTTCTCGTCGAGCTATAATGTCGTTGCCCGTTTGAAGCAAGACATTTTTGCCCACTCTCAAGAAAAATTCTTTGGGGTTTTGTTTGTCGATGATGACATTTTGGAGAAATTCTTTGCCTCGCGTCTTTCAAGGCGTACAATCCTTGTGACACCATCGGTTTCAAGACAGGGGCCACCGAACGAAAGGCCGATTTCAGCATGTCTCCTAAGCCATGTCCTTGTTGTCGAACGACTCCTTGGTACACAGGATACATGACATACAAGTTGTTCGAGTAATCGTTCTCGAAATTGGAGTTCCCTTTGCTGAATGAAATATTTTGTCCCTGATCTCCTTTTATAGTAATGTTGACAGTGTCGAATACGACTTACTGACGGGAAAATAGTGAGGATGTACAAATTCGCGGTGAACGTGATAGGTGTTTCCACCTTCCTCGTCAGCGGTTGTGGCAGAATCCACTTTGAAAGGAATGACTCGCAGTAACGGTACGTAGGTGTGTCCCACCACGTTGTACTCCACCACATCGGAGTATACAAAGATCAAATTGAGTCCTTGGTTCATTTCTAGAGGGAATCGAAAATATGTCGTTTTTAATCTTGATCAGCTTCGGGTCTCCACTCAAAATGTCATACAATTCAGGACAAAATGTAATGGGAAACACTTTGTCCCCTGAAAATTTGATTAGTAGGCGAAGAACTATTTTATGGTACTCGATCGTGAAACTTCGTTTGGTTTTCTCCGAGGCTTTGCCAAACACTGCATTGAACCTGGTAACAATCGTGTTCACCAGATGTTGACCGCTAAAATAATAACCTGCAGGAATGGTCAACAGATAGATGTCGTACCCTTCGTCTTAGTTTTTGTTCACGCGTTTTAACTCGGGCAAGTAAAACGTTCCTTTAATACTTCCCCATTCATGTCTTCCAATTTATAGGCATCAGGATGACGGCCACGCACTCGTCCAGTAACACGACAAAATTCGGTGGTCCAGTTGGGTAAATGACCTTTGTCTAAATTGCGTTTGGTTTTGCCAATGCGCACCCAATTTCCCGTCGTCAACACTCCACCTTTCTTGGGGACAGCCACAGTCGGGAACGTTCCAAACATGCGCTCGAAGACGTTCACTTCGTCGTCGGGAGTCACTTCTTGGGGGGCACGTCCGATGCTCCGATGGTAAGATTTGTTGTAAGCTTGGACCAGGTGAGGTAACACGTCGATGTGCTTGAGAGTGTGTTCATGCGTAAAATATTTCCACATGCGTTCTTTCAAGGTGCGTTGAAAACCTTCCACTATGCTAGCTTTCGTTTCGGGATTCTCGGTGGTGAAAAAATGAATGTCTCATTTCCTTAATTCTTTTTGGAAAGTTTGGTTCAGAAATTCGGTGCCTTTGTCAGTTTGCCATCGAAGAGGGTGACGAACACTTTGTTTCAACACCAGTTTGAGGGCTCGCACTAACTCAGTGCTTGACTTGGAAGTCAATGGCACGACCCAAGCAAATTTGGAAAAGACGTCCATGACATAAATATTTATAGCCACGATTGTAGGGGGCCAAATGCGAGACATCGGCTATATCGGCTTGCCATTGATGATCGATGCCCTCCACTCAGGTGCGACTTCTGGAACATTTTCGTCGAATGCGCTTGTGTAAGGTGTACGTTGCTTGTTCTTGTAACCATCGTTGCACTTGAGGTAAGCAGACACTTTTCAGTCGGGTTTTGGCAGCACGATACAATTTCTGAGCTTCTCCGTATCCCGCGGGATGTGATGGATCGTGGTAAATACTGGCTAATACCTTCTCCATTTATTTTAATAAGTCTCCCACTCTTCACTGATGCTACTCTAGATGGGACGAGGGGTTGGTTTGGAAACGGCAATACGTGTCCGATGTGACACGGAGTGGGATTCGAGGGTAGTGGTGGTGGTGGTGGCGTTCATGGGATGGCTTTGGTTTTCTTGTCGTTTTTCAGTTCTGGTTTCCCTTCTTTCTTTTTGACTTCTGCTGAAGGAGGAGTGGACATCATCTTTTATCCCAAGCTTTAAGTTCTCGTTGGGTGTAGGGGAATGGGTCAACAAGGACGCTACAATCTTACTAGGGATGGGAGCTGCTGACGGTGTTTGAAAGACTTCAAGTGCCTCTTCTTCCTCACGCATCCGTGGGGCTGCGTCTGTCTTGACCGCTGGTAGTGGTGGTAGTGATGGATGTTTCATCAGAGTCTTAAGATCTTTCAGAGTTGGCAGGTCTGTTTCGTCTAAAGCTTTCTGGTGAAAGAGTCGAAGTCGTTGCAATAGTTGACCGTGCCGTTGCGATTTTTCCGTTTCTGACAAATTGCTGAGATCCATCAACGACTGCAATTCGTGTTGTAACTGGGACAGCCCGGTCAAATGAGGACTGGGAGATAAATGCGGGGTCCGTTGTTCACGCCAACGATGGAATTCCATCCATCGTTGGTAAGGTATTAAAGTCAGTTTTCGTCCTCCCATCTGATTGTCACGTCTGAGATATTTGCAACCCAGAGGTCCCTTTCATCTTCTTGGACCTTTTTTATCTTTCTCCCAGGGTTTCTCTTAGCATGGCTCCCGCTATTCCATTTAGTATGGGATTTATCAACATTTGTATATATCCTCCGCGTTGTACTAACATCATTTTCTTTTTACGAATGGGTATTTTCTTCTTGACCATTTGACAAAGAACGTGTCGATGCTTAGCTAAGCATTCTTTCTCATGTGGAGACAATGGCATCGTTCCTTTCAAGACATTCAGACAACATTCGCACACAGTATCGACGACGTCTTTGGAGGCGGTTTGATTGAGTTGTTTCGCATGGGTTAAGGGGCTTTGGACATGATTAACAAAACGTCCCAATGTTTGGCTAAACGAGGAGGCAGTCCTCTCCTTTACGTTTCTTTGGCAGTAGAAAAGGGATGGCATCTGGGGGGGGGGGGTGACATCTATGTTTGTTTGTTTGTTCCGCCCTTTTCTCTTTTTATTGGACTATCACTTCGTCAAAAAAGTGACGAAATTTTTTCCTGTATTGCCAAATAATCCTCCCGTTTGGTTGATCATCTTTTTCTTTGAATGATGGTGTCTTTTTTGGGGTAGACGTCGATGTTTGGCTGAGTGTTTCTTAGGATGTGCGGTAAAACGACGAGAATGTCCTTTTCTTTTTCCTTTTCCTTTTTGGACAGGAGAACGACGATGGTGGTGTGCACTTCTTTGAGGGAACATCTTTGGGCATTCAGGAGCACTAAAATACAGATCCACATCGTTTGCCCAGGTCTTCTATAGTGGAATGCGTCGCCATTGATTGTCGGTCTGTCGTATCATTTTCATGGCTGGCGTCACTCGACGTGGAGTGGTTCGCAACGCACTAAATCGGGACAGTTGTTGCTTGAATAAATAAACTCTGTAACATGTCCGATCTCTCTTGAACTTTGATTTTCGGGGCAGGTACTTTGTGAGCAGCTGCTACTGCAGTAAAGAGGAGGAGGATTTCACCGCTGCAGGAGAAGTTTTGAAGACACGGGTTTCCAATTTTTCATCAAATTAGGAAAGACTCGTGTGAGATATGGGTTTGGCTGGCATCACCAGCAACGGGAAAGGGAAGAAACCGAGGCTACTGGAGACGCGGTCATCTTTGCTGCGTGTCGTGGGTTGGGGATGTAAGGTTGCGTCCTGGACACAATGCCTCTCTTGTGGGTAGAAGCTGTTTTCTGCGGTCTTTTCGGGGGACTTTCCTTTTTCGTTTTCTGGGGACTTTTCTTTCAATGAGATTGTGACCTGGTCTTGACACCGCTGCTCGTTTTCTTGGGGAGGACTTTGGGGGTATTAGGATAACAATTTAAGAGGGAGCGAATGATGACACCTCCTAGAGAACCGCTACCTCCAGGTTTCAAAATGATTTGCTTTTTGGTTTGAGTGTCGATGCGGGGATCTGCCAGTTGCGTCAAGTTTACTTTGTTTCTCTCAAAAAAAAACGTTTGGTTTAATGTGGAATGTGAATTATGCCTAGCAGGAATTGACGTGCTGTCACCGTAAACCTTTGTAAGACTTCTTTGAGACAGGCGTCTCAGACACGACTACGTATTTGTGGATTTTTTTTTCGCGACTGATACCGTACAAGGCACGAATCAAATTGAGGGGAAGATGAGACTGAAGGGACGTCATGTTGAAACTGTGTGAGACAGACCCAAAGTGACCATGGTTTTAATAGATTTTTTTTTTTTTGTTGTCGTTAAGTCGACCGGGACGTGCACACGACAAGTACTCCATCTTGGCGCCAGTGGTGCAATAAATGGGTACGAAATCGCAAATAATCGGGGATGGTGGGTTTTAAATCCACGACTAAATAGGCGTGTGGAGTTTGAGTGGCATCGTCGAACGCATGAGTCAGCCAAGACGTTCCTAACTGTTTGGCTAACACTTGCTCTTGCGATTTATCTCTAGGGCTTTAAAACAAGACCACGTAAAGAGCGTTGAGACTGATGGTGCGATGAGCTTTACTTTGCTGAAACAAATTTTGGGTGATGTAAATGATACTGGCATTACGATGATGACATTTGCGCGTAAACTACAGTTTAATTTCTTCTTCGTCTTCTCTTAACATGTCGTCTAAGATGACAAGATGTGTTTGACTGGAGTCAGACACGATCCCGTCGTCTTCGCCAGGAATGCCTTCTACAAAGACGATAGAATCTCCTTGATTTTCTCGCAGGAGGCTGTACGCCGATTGCCACTCTTTGTAACACCACACGATCCGTTGAGGTGGACGATTGATCAAATGATGTTTATGTTCGATCAAACGATTGACAAATTCGGTTTTGCCTGAACCAATGGGTCTGGCAATTAACATGTTAAAGGGAAGGCGAAGATACGATCTAAGTTTTCGTCGATGACATTGAAAGCGAAGTAAGAGGGAGCAGAGACAGGAGAGGCAGCCATAGTGCAGGGTATGTCACTTTTGACACAATCACAGACAAGACAAGAGTTCTTCAACTTTTTTCAGGACACAGTTATTGCAATCTTTAAATGTGGATACGAAAGACAGAAATATATAAAAGCCAAATGGTTAGTACATGGATAAAATACACATCAAAGCGGTCAAAGTCGAATGTAAACAAGTCACTGTATAACAATATGGGTGACAAAGGTGTGGTGTCGTAGGGACGGTTTGAAATGTTCTTAGAGTCTCAACACTTGGCACAGTCGCACAGGGGTCCTCCAGGAATCGCCTTTCCGGGATATCGATGACAGTCGATGACAGTCCTGTCCTGAAGGGATTGGATTTCCTCGGTGACGGGTTGTTCTTCTGGTACTGTCACTAACACGGGTTTAAAAGTTATCTTTTTCACTGGACGTTTGAATTTATGATCACAAATCTTGGGCATAGTGTGCCACTTCTTTTGCCCAAGCCTCGAAGCCCATACTTTTCCAGTCAGGTACTTCTTTCCAGTGAGGGTGTAAGTCACAAGCTACACAGACATCGCCGTAAACATCTTCAGTGCCTAAAAGTTGACAGCAGACATCGAGAAGTATCGAGATGAAAGCGCAAGGCTTTTAACAGAATGAGTCCCTCGTCTACATTTAAAGGGACCACTTTTATGGGGTTTTTGCGGTACCTCACAGTACAGATCATAAGGAGTCCACATGGAATCGGCTGGTAAACGAAATCATAGAAAGCAAGTCACTAAAACACACTATACAACGACCCCAATTCAATGTACACAGTCCTCGTAATAAGTGTTGTTAATCCTCCACAGTCTGAAAACTGTCATTGATTTCCTTCCACGGAATATGTTGTAACACGAATGATAAAGGTCGTGGCATGGTAGCCAGTTTTTATTCCTTCTTTTGTGTTAAATAATAAGTGTACGTTTTGAAGAGCATCGATTTCAATACCGCACCAAAACTGTTTAGTCACTAACTCACGTACCACGCGTCGTACAGAAGTTTCCTCTTGAACAAAGATTTGTTGGTGTAAAAGAGTTTAGTAATCCTCTAACTCGGCCGTTGGAAGTCTGTGTACTATGGTCACCTTGTAAGTAGAATGAGTGGCATCCAGCCTTTATGAATCTGATGTGATTCATCAGTGTCTGACCATTGGTGTTGATAGTTACCAAGAACTATCGGTCGTGGACGTTGTTCCTTTTGATATGTTGACCAATATCGACTTGACCGTACGATAAAGTGAAGCGGTTGGGAAGTCTCACTGGCTTCTGGTACACGGTTTGATACACTTTTTCCATAGGTCGACTGACGATTTGATGGGCGGATAAACGCACAATCTTGTAAGCTTGGTAGCTGGTCATATTAAACTCTCGATCTTCTCCAAACTGAAAGGCTTCTATCAGTACCCCAAAGTTCACCACTTGACTGGCGCGATAATTGAGAGTCAATCCTTTTACTTGACACTCCGTGTGCACTTCTCCTTGTTGGTTCCTGTATTCGTAACCGTCATTATTGGTACCGCCACATGCAAACTTAGAATCTTGTCGTCAGAGTGCTGGTCCGTCAAGGCTCCTAAACGGTCTTCTTCGATGTCAGGGTGACGTTGACCCAGGCGATCGATGTAGCTCCAACTGTCCGTGTCAAAATACAGCACACGATCTCCTAATAGTTCTAAACCTTCGTACAATTTTAAGCGAGCATGGGCTGTCACGTAGTCCACAATGATGACATTTCCAAATTCGTCGGCCTCTACAACCTCCAGTTCTTGTTTGTAATTGTTTAAGATCAAGTAACCACGAACGACTTCCACGTGTTTCATGCATTTGCTTTTTTCGTGAATCATCTGGAAGTAGCGGGAAGGTTCTGTCAAATAATCCGTCTTGGGTAAACACGGTCGTTGTGCTATTTTGCCCCACAATCAATTCAGCATCACTTTGGCAAACGATCGCCTTCCATCGTTTTTCTCGATGTGGTCTAAAGTGATGCCCTCCTACTCCCAGTATTTCTCTTTGAATTTCTTTAGGTCTTCGGGAGTGTGGCACCTGGAAAGATAACCGCTGGCTTCTTGTTTCAGTTTCAAAAAGGCATCCATGTAGTCTGCGATAATGCCTTTCTCAGTTTGGTCGCCCTTGTGGTACTGTTCTCTCTTGAGAAAGTGGGAAATTTCGTACACTTCTAACAGTTGGTATCCCAGATCCAGAGCTTTAAACAATTCCACGCTGACCCACGTTCCTGTCAAGGTACGTTCTTCCTGGGTGTGCTGACAAGGTTGGTCTTGGTTGCATGTTTAGGCACAAGTACGGCACAAGGGAAACATTAGTTTTTCTTGGTAATGGTGAGGTATAAACAGGATGGTACAAGTCCGTGGGAGGGAAGATTTTGCATTTAATTAATCCTTCGTATTGTCGAATGTTTTCCACGTCGATGTGTTCCGTCAGCAATTGCGGGTGCCCAGCGAGAAAATGACAATTTTTGCACACGTAAGGATACAGCGAACATACGTCCAAGTATTTGATTTCTTCTCCTTTCTCTTCGTTGGCTTGGTACAGCAAACAGGTGGCATTCGTCCGTCATCTGTACAAACTGTCCCGAGGGTTCAGTGGTCCACCAACTTGTAACTATCTACGATACGTTTAAACTCAGGATCGGTTTTCAAATGGTGATCGTACTCGTGTTCCCACATTTCCCCCAATTTGTGTACTTGCTGTCCTAACTTCAAGCGCCACTGATAAGTGGCCTGGTAAAAGTCTTCCATTGTACGTTGTAGAAACTGATTTTTAGTGTCACGTTGAGGGTAGAAGATGGGACATCCGTGAAATAAACACCCGCTAAACTCGTACCCGATCTGAGGGTTTTCTACGTCCCAGAGATTCTACTGAATATCTTTCAATGGTCTTTTCACCTCCTCCGTTGCGGGCGTGTTGGATCCATTTTTCTTCGTTGCCATACAAGTAATGTAACCAGCGTAGGGCTTTGACCAAGTATTGACTTTTGACAAAGTTTGTCGTTTGAGGGCTTATGACAGCCAGGGTGTGTTCGGGCATGAATCGTTGGCGGTACACTAAGGAACATTCTTTGACAATGGTGCAGGCTTCTTTCAAAGGATAGATCCCTCCGTACTCCATGAACAGTTCTAGAAAGTTTCCACAGCAACGCCGTAAAAGATCCACGTCAGAAAGACAATACTTTAACATATACTGCTGAAAGTCGAAGGGGTCCGAGGCGTGAGAGAGGTACCAAGAGTACAAAGCTTCTCATTGTTCGGTGCGCAAGTTGTCGTGGACGTAGTAGTGAGCATCAGGCAAATGGAGTATATCGGCGTATTGATTGGCTTCGGTATTGAAAAAGTGTGGCAATAGCCTTTGGCCATTTCTGTCATTCCAAACGTTTTAGGCATCGGCTCAAAGTCATGGACAAGTAACTCATCGAATCTTTAAACTACGCTTGTCCCACTTGCACGTAAATGATTTTGGCTCCGTTCAAAGTGGCTTTGTGACCTTCGATGTCTTGTTCCTTATAGTATCTGAGAAAAAATTGCCCATTGTATCCCGAGAAATTGTGAGCCATCACCG
The DNA here is from genome assembly GCA_016617855.1 of Megalonaias nervosa. NCBI lineage: Eukaryota > Metazoa > Mollusca > Bivalvia > Unionida > Unionidae > Megalonaias > Megalonaias nervosa. Next base: position 15,001 of record JAECUM010049183.1, read on the forward strand.
TGGCATAGCGATGGCAATCTCCGTAACGTTCGATGTCCTCTCGGCTCCACGTCTCGTCGATGTGGTCTAAGATCCATTGGGCGATATCGGCCAGCGTGTTAGGTCCTCGAAAGATTTTTTCACGTCCTCCAGGAATCTTACTGTAGTGACGGCAATGACTAAAGATATGTTCTTGGAGCCACTCTGAAATTAGGATCATGAATACCGGTCTCTTGCATGCATTCGAAATCGAAAAAGATGAAATTGCCTTTCTTCTGGTCATCTTTCTCTTGATATTTCGAATGACATTTTTGAATGTAGCATTCGTGTTCCAAGTCCACGATTTGGCGACAAATGTGACATTGTTTCTTCCCTCGACATACGTGAGTCTTGGCATTATTGGTACGTATGTCCACAAATAGGGCACAATCTCAGCAGTTGACAAGCACATTTCTGCTGTGAACCTTGCGTTTTCAAATGTTGTTGGTAACAGGTAGGACCGACAAAGGTACGCTGACAAGCTGGGTAATGCACCTGTTCTTGTCCCTCGTCAAGGCAGGATTTAGAGAACAAACAACCCTCACATTTCGATCCATAATGCTTGTGTTGCTCTCGATTGCTATAGCATAGTCACATTTCTCACAGTAATAACGGTATCCCAGGAATAGAGCGATACTGGTAATGACATCGAAATGTTCATTGGGATGATAGACGTGAAAGTATCTTCCATCTTTGAAATTTTTGCCTCGAAACAACAGAGGTCCCCGCACTTCTTGAGGATGCACTTTCAAGGTGTAGCGCGGAGCCATGACTTCTTGCAATTTTTGCATTTCAGGAATGCCACAAGGTGTGTCTTTGGATATCCCAGCTTGCTTTAACCGGAGTTTTGCTTCTTCTCGTTGTTTGGCTGAGTCTGATTGTTGAATAGATTTCCAGGCTCTTTTCAATTCTGTCGTGTCGTCATTGACGGCATACGTTCGTCACACCACGATGGCACAGGCTAAACACATCTTGTCTTGAGGGTTGTTAATTTGAACGAGGATGCGCTTGATGCTCTGAAGGTCGTTCACCAATAACACCTTTTTGGGTCCGGCCCCTTTGGGAAGAGAAACGTGGGTCATTAGCAGTGTCACTTTACATCGGTGATGTGAAACTTGTCGTTGGATTATTATACGTGTTGAATCTTATCGATGACTTTGGAAGGTGTCAGTTCTGATGGCTGCTAAACCCGATCCAAACGGGGGACTTCAGACTGTTGTGATAAAGGGAAAGTCTCAAGCGATCGTCTTCTTTAGCTTGATGTTGCTGTTTCATTGTGCTTAACAAAGAATCCCACGCATCGATGATTAACTCTTCTGCATTTTCCAGCGGTACGTCGGACTTGAAATCTTTAAACTTCACCCTGTACGTGTAGGCCGTGATATTAAATTTTCTAGAGGAACGTTTATCCGTCTCTCAAGTGTGATAGTAGTTTTCAGTGTTTAGTGCTGGTGGACTTTGATTTGGTGTAGACTCTCTGGGCCTGGATTCTGGATGAAGCATGTCATCTTCAAAATCGCTGGCATGGATTTGAGCTAAGACTTGAGCTGCTGTACTAAGCGATAGGTCACGTTTCTGCCTCTAACTTTCTTTTCCTTTCTTCACGAAATGATGCGATCATTTCATCTTAAGTGCACAAAGTCAAATGACTACATTTCAGACACCATAGTACGCTTTATATCCATGTCAGACCAGTGCATTACCTATATAAAGGGTCAGTGTCTTCCCTCCAAGTAATCATTTCACTCTGAAACCGACTAGAACGATGGGAAGAGCCCACACACGTCGACCTTCTGATCAGAGCTTTGCGAGGTGTCATACGAAGGTATTCTTCAAAGAAGCCGACGGAATACTCCCCGTCCTTTCGAGATAAAAGTCAAGATACTTGCTATATTTGTCAGAAGAAAGGGCATTCGTCTCCACAATGTCCAGACCGTCAAAACAGCAAGACTGGTGTCAAAAGAGACAAAAGTCAATATACCTGTTATCATTGTCAAGAGAAATTTCATTGGTCTTCAGACTGCCCTAAGAAGCAACATGAGAAAGAGAGGGGTTCAGAACAGGAAGAAGAAGGAAAGGTGCCCTCCCAAAAGGAAGAACCCAGACACGTCAAGAAAGAGGTAAAAGAGAAGAAAAGAAGACGAGAAAAAAGTGAGGATGAAGAGGAAGAAAAACCAGTGAAAGTGAAGAAATTCAAAAAAAAAAAAAGAGAGAGTGAACAAAGACACAGAAGAAGTCTATGAACTTTTTAAAGTGTTGTGTTGTGACATTGGATTGTAAATTTGTACCAGAACAGACCAGAAGGAAAAACGTATGTGTCTCTTGGTTTTGATTTTTATAATAAGGACCTACACTCATACACTCACACACGTACATCATGGGGTAAAAAAGGGATTTTGAGTTTTAATTGATTTTGGCAAAATACATACTATCTCTTTTCGAAAGAAGTAATTGGCCCTGAAAAGGACCGTTGGGTGTTTGTCTTTTTAGAAAACAAACTCAGGAACGAGAAGTAATGAGCTTTGACGGTCTTATCCCTTTGCCAAGGCCTAGGCTTACTTCTGGACCTGCTCCTCTCGATGATTTGGTAGAAATCACTAGGGTGGGTATCTCAGGCGTACTAACAGGGTTGGGCTCTTTGGCTCGGGAAGGTCTTTTTCTCTTGGGTCGTAACAAAGAAACCTGATACATTTGTTTCAGACTCCTTAACTCTGCTTAAATGTATAGAGTACCGTCATCGTTTGACTTTCACAGTCCTCCTTTTCTCCTAGACCTTGTTTCTTCTCTGCTTCTTCTTATTCTTCCTGTCGTTTTCTTCTTGCCTCTTCTTCTCGCCGTTGCTCTTGAAGGAGAAAAGCTTCTTCTGCTTCTTTCTACTGATGCAAAATTTTCTCCAATTCTTCTTTCCGTCTCTGTTTAAAATCCTCGACGTTTGGTAAGGAAGGAGAAGGTGGCGAAGGTGCTTTTACCGGAACAAATTCTTGCGAACAAGAGAGAAAAGCCACTAAATCCCAATTAAAATCGGCCTCTTCTGCAAGTTGGTCCGTGTAGGCTTTGGTAGCCGCTGCTATGCTATCACTCCTCGTCGCCACGGCCGGTGCACCCCAATTCGTCGTCTTCTTAGTTTCCGTCATGTTCTAACTCTGTCGCATCGATTCACGGCGCAGAGACGCTAGTGCATCTTTATAGGGAATGTGACGTCACAGGTAGTTCTCTTCGGATTGGAAGACAGACTCCGTACTGTGGCTGAATTTTGTAGCGCTTGTTAGGATTGGTGAAAGAACTCAATCCGTTTTGATCCGCTCTTTCACTATAAATAACCACGGATCACTTCATTCTCTTCACCTGTTCTTGTCACAAAATGTGGACTAACCTAGAATCGTCCATCCTCCTATCGTCGATGCTGTTCAACCCAGACTATCCCATGTATATCAAATCATCATGGGCAATCACCTAGATGACTGATACGGCCCTTTGGAAACGAAGAATCTATGTGGAGAGACAAGACTGTCCGAAGAGAGTATTAATATACTGCCCAGAGGTCAGACGAAGTTTCAGGAAGAGAAGAAGATCCGTGAGATGCCCTCTATGTTAATGGAATGGTGTTAACAAAAAAACAAAGGCCCTTTTCAGTGCCACTTCATTGCCTCGAAAAAATTTACTCTCTCTTGCCTGAAATATTTTTAGTCGACTTCATAATTTGTGTGTGATAAATTTAGGGGCCGCTCCATTGCCTCGATATCTGTTCTCTCTTGCCTAAAAAATTTTTTAATTGATTTTTATTTTATGTGTGATAGATTTATGTTCATAAATCTATGTATGTGTCATATGTCTACGTCTGTGTCTATCCACTGAGATGTCCCGGCAAGAGTTCTATCCAGTTCTATGTCCCGCCCGGCCAAGCGTTATTATTGGTATAGTTTCATCGCTGATCTAGCTGAACTTACACGCCACCCTCTACCCGCTTTGTTCCTCACTATCGCTGTTTGCTGATTGGCTCGATTGAGGTCAGCCCCTTGCAACATTGTTGCCAATGTCCAGTACCGTGACGTCACCCTACCTGTTCCATTCCTATTGTCCCTATACAAAACTCAACATATCTTCAACTTTTCCTTGACGCTATAGTGGCCCAGGGTAAATTTTGACGCTATGTGCCGGGACACCTTTTGTACTGGATTTCCCATTGACGCTATAAATTTTGACGCTACAGTGCCGGGAAACCTTTTTGACTGGATTTTCCATTGACGCTTTGGTACCCCACTAAACTACTCATGAGAGTTACATGCTTATACTGCCCTAATCGAGCCTCTAACAGTCCAAGAGGTATACTTATCGGTAGCTAGAATTGGGTTACGGCCCGCATTTACCAGTGTCTTATGAACATTTTTAAATATTATTTAATGCTGGTAAACCTAATCTATAGTATAATTTATATTTTATAATACATATAAGGTTATTTGGTGTTGTTGCAAATGTTAGTGGTGGTCTTTTTTATTTTATTTTATTTATTTTTTTTTTGGTTGTTTTTTTAAATAAAACGTCAGACACATTTGGTCTCCAATTTGCTGTTTATTACTTTCTATTTATGATTCAAATGTATGCATCGTAGTGACCTAATTTTATGTTTTGTAATGCAGGGGAACATGTATGTGGTCCTTTGTTGTACAATTAGATCTGTGCATTGAAAACAAGAATATTGGGAGGGGAGACAATACATTGCCAGTCTAAAGACGCACAGTTGTAAAGACTTAATTGTATACAACGTTAAATGAAAAGCAAATTAAAAGCAATTTGGCATGCTTTTTGTATATTAATAATTCTGTCGTTTAAATAGTTTTGCTTTTTTTCGTATTTCACACACACACACACACACACACATACACACACACACACACACACGATGCATAATGAGTATCCTTTCAACACCAAAAAATACCCCACTTAACCCCCTGTCAGTTAGCTGCTTCTCACTGGACAAGTACATGCTATTTTTTGCATGGTATTTTGCAAGTGGCATACTTAAATTTAAATTTATGAGACAAAATACAAACCAGAATATGTGCGGGTATAAGATGAGATCTCAGTGTTGGTCTCAGTATATCATCTCACACCAAAACTGTCAGTTGCAGAATAACGTCTCTTTTTAAGCGAAATCTTCGTGTTTGTCACGTGCACCCTACGGCATTATTACTAACACCGGAAAAGGACGGACAATTTAAAGTTTGAATAGCTTCCCGTGTCCCTTCTATGTTACTCATCTATAACTTCTGCCTTGTATTCCTTTCCTGGCTCTCCTTGTCCGTATTTCCGGTACCCTGGTTTCCATCTCCGGCCCTCCTTCCTCACACAACTGCCTATCTGTACGTGCTCTCCACGTCTTCTCCTCTCTAATCCACGGGTGGCGTCCGTTCCCAAAATGAAAGCTTCCTCAGAAGCCTTTGTTCCAATCTCGTCCGAAGTTCCTTGACCAACTTTCGGCCTTTTTAACGAGCGCACAACTTCGGCACTCTGAGCGCAGTCTAGTGTCTCTAACTTCCCACGATCTGCTCTCGCCAATGTCCAGACGTGCGATGATTCTTTCACAATGAATGAAACAGAATAATGTCTGGCTGCGTGAGAAACCCGCCCAAAATTCGATTATCATAGTTATGATTGGATACCGATGGTATCTTTGACAATGGTCTGGGGTGGTATCACTGAGGTGTTACAATGTCGGGTTTCCGGCCTCCAAGCCTAAGCCGACGGGAGACATCACTGCTAATTCAAGGAAGTAACCGCGAATTTGAAGTTAACGCAATGGCTAATTGACTGAGAGGTATTTTTTTATTATTGTTGTTTCAGAATCGGTCTAAAGTCGTAATATTATATAACACGTATTCACATTACCCAAAGTACTTTGAATTACGAATTCTATCAGAAGACATTTATAAACATGAGCAGGAATTGTTAACATATTTTCTCACACAACGGGACAATGTTAAACTGCGATCGTACAAAATATTCAGGACCTGAGTTCTGTCCTGGAGCAAACCTTTGCGTTGCAAAATTCGTCCGATATTTTTCTTTTGATCAGTCCGAAGATTATGAAAGCGGCCATTTTTACCTTGCGTAAAACTTGCGCCAGCTAGGTGCCTGCCTTAAGTAACGCAAATATTTGCGTTAATGCGTAGTTTACGGAACGTTCGTGAAACTGGTAAGTTCTGCTTAAGCAAAGGTCGTTTGCGTAACATATGCCAGAAATGTTACCTAATAATGAATACTATCCTTGCATCTGTAGTCACGACTGTACTTTATCCGTATCAATTTTGCAATATTTCCTTTAGCAAGCAACTCACAATTGATAGTTTCATGATGGATGATAGCAAAAGAACTCTGAAAAGAATAATTAGACCTCATGGCAACTTTCACTCATGAATAATTAGACCTCATGGTAACTTTCACTCATGAATAATTAGACCTCATGGTAACTTTCACTCATGAATAATTAGACCTCATGG
>JAECUM010049184.1:0-26124 GCA_016617855.1 Megalonaias nervosa
ATACGTGCGTGCAATATCTAATATTTTCAATATCGAAGAATATTGCATGATTCTGACAAAGTAAAGTTAAAGGAGAAAAAAAGAAGTATACACGTGGCGCCAGGAGGACATTGAACGTTACGGAGATTGCCATCGCTATGACACGGTGATTGCTCACAATTTCTTGGGATTCGATGGACAATTTCTTTTGAAATACTATCTAGAATAAGCCACCGACTGCCCCCATGTCACCATGAACGGAGCCAAGCTCATCTACATGAAAGTACAGTTTAAAGATTCATTGAGTCATGCCTTTGAGTCGAATGCCTAAAACGTTTGGAATGACAGAAATGGCTACAGAATATTTCCACACTTTTTCAATACCGAAGACAATCAACACGCTGTCCTACCGCATTTGCCTGACGAACACTATGACAACCCCAACAGTATGCGCACATAACAGAGAGAAGCTTTTTACACTTGGTACCGCTCTCACGCTTTGGATCTCTTCTATTTTCAGGGAGAAATGTTAAAGTCTTTTACTCCGACGTGGACATTTTAGGAGGTTGTTGTGGACAATTTCGACAACTGTTCATGGAGACGATCATATGAAGGAAACCGGCACCATCGCCAAAGCGTGCACCTTACTGTAGCGCAAACGATTCATGGAAAAGGAAAACAAAAAGATCCAACATGCCCGAAGGAGGCGAAAAGACCATTGGAAAATATTTGTTGGATGGCTGGGACTTCGAAGACCCTAAGATCGTCTATGAATTTAATAGATGCGTATCTCCGCGAATCCGGTACCTGCTACTGTCAGCGTCAGTCGAAAAATGAATTCTTAGAATTGTAGGAGAAAATTTACTAACGACGACTGAAGTTAGAGCAAGAAGGATACGAAATGGCTGAAATGTAGGAGCACGACTACGATTGACGTTTGAAAACCGATCCCAGGTTTAAGCATATCGCGGAAAGTTATAGCGTGGCGGACCCTCTAGACGCACGCGACAGTTTATATCGAGGATGAATGAATGCTACATGTTCGTGGTACCACGCGGACGAGGAGAAAGGAGAAGAAAACAAATACCCGAACGTGTGTTCGCTCTATCCATCGGTGTGCAAATATTGTCACGTTCCATCAGGACACCTACAAATGCTGATAGAACACACTGACATGAAGAACATTGATCAATTTCAAAGTATAGCCTCCCACCCAATTGTTCCATCCCGTGTTACCTTTTACCATTGGCAAGGAAAGATGATAATCCTTTGTGTCGTACCTGAGAAGAACGCGAGTCAGCGTAGGACTGTTTTTCGCTCTGGAACTGGGATATAAACTGTTAGAAGTGTATGAAATTTACCAATTTTCCAAGACTGAAAAGTACCAAAAGGACGACGACACCCAGAAAGGCATTTTCTCAGGTTACGCTGATGCCTTTCTGAAACTCAAACAAGAAGCCAATAGCTATCCTTCGTTGAGCCGGCCTCCTGAAGACCAAGATAAATTCAAGGAAGGCATTGCTGAAGACCGCATGGAAAAAAGAACGAAGGAAGACGCTCGTTTGCCGAAGTCCTGTTGATTCGCTTGTGGGGAAAAAATGTCATAACGTCCGTGTTTACTCAAGATGGGTTACCTGGAAGAGGCCTCCCCCTACTACGACATGATTTACGACAAAAGAAAATATATGAAAACACGTCAAGGTCATTAGAAGATATTTGATCCTGGTGAATTACGAAGAAGAACCAGAGTTTGTACAGGCCGACGAATTTGGAAATGTTATCAATGACAGCCCATGATTGCTTAAAATTGTACGAAGCCTTACACCTGTTAGGAGATCGTATTCTGTAATTTGACACGGATAGTTGTATCTGCAACCATCACCCTGATCATCCTGACCCAATCATCGAAGGAGACCGTCTAGGGGCATGGACGGACAAGAACCCCGAAAACAAGATTTTGAATTTTGCTAGCGGTAGTCCCCAAAATTATGTCTACGAAAACCGAGTTAAGAATTGCACACCGACTGCAAAGTCGAGTCAACTGGTCCGCTTTCTTGTGCTGAAAAAAGACTTGCAGTTTGGAGATGATCAACGCTACAGAGTGACCACCTACGGTTACCAATTCACGAAATCATCAGTCGCCCTTTGGAAAAAAAATGTAAGAAATCGACTACCAGAAGCAAGTGCGACTTCCGAACAACTTCACTCTATCTAACGGACACACGGATATCGACCATTATATGAACGGGAAGACTTCCAAGACAGACACTTCATTAAACGCAGAGCTAGAAAAAGATGAATCATTTCATACAGTCACAAGCGAACGAGAGGTTCAGTGATAAACTCGAGTTCGATGCTGTGTCTTGCGATCGCATTGATGCCATATCCTGTGACATCGTCGATTCAAGTCGACATGGTCACTCTTCTACAACTACTACGATATAGAGTGATTTTGTGCTCGTACCTTGCCTTTTTACTAGCGAAAGCGATGCCACTCATTATCGTCCTCCTTGTCTCTTTACTGGTTTTCATAGTCAAAGTGATACTGTGCGTTTACCACCCTACTGATCTCATCCATGCCTGTGCAAACAATTCGGAATGGCACCGCCACATGAACGACATGCACCCCGTCAAAGAGTTAATACAAGTTGATATGGCTTTGCCTGACTACTGCAACTTTGAAAGTCGATTCCATACGTTAAAGGGAAAGTGGCCTTGGAGGGCCTTGGAAGCACATCACCACGATACAAACATATCAGTACCTTACCACGATCAAGCCTGTATGAAATATAACCCAGTACAGAAATGTTTTAGATTATCCAAAGAGAATTCTACCTAAAGCAATAAAGATTTATGGTATGCACGCCCGTGGTCCAATGTTTAAACTTTTTTGTGTTAGATAGATTTTTAACATTTGTTGAACAAAAATAAATTGGATATGAATAAATTAACGATTAGTTCTATGAAGATATGTTATGATTCGTCTATTACAGATCTGAATGATAAAAACAAAAGGATGTTACATTTACTGGACTTTGATGTGGTACAATGCAGTATTGATGAAAAGGACAAAAAGATTAAACGAATAAGAAAATATTTTGGTGATTGGGAACAAATGTTTATAACAGATACAAATGCATTTGATTCTCGATTTGAAATATAGATATGGTTCAAACCGAAATAAGCACAAAAATAATGCATTCAAAACGCATCGTCTTATCACACAAATCTCTGGAAGCATTAAATAAGAACAAACACTGCAAGTTTGTATACCAAATATCATGAGAGTATATGGTCTTTGTTTCGTTTGATACGGATATGAAATCAGAGAATTGTAGGCATAGTCAACAATACAGCGTTACTATTGATTTTTCAAGAATAAGCCTAAAGAGTTTGGATATTGTGCCAAAAGAGTATACAAAGTTGTACTGTAGTTGTAACAGTATGCAGTAGAATTAATCTCTATTACCAACATGGCTGAACTGTAGTTGTAACACTATGCAGTAGAATTAATCTCTATTACCAACGTGGTTGTACTGTAGTTGTAACACTATGCAGTAGAATCAATCTTTATTACCAACATGGTTTATTTCCCAAGTTTTTCAATTCGTGCAACAGTTCATAGAAGCCAGTAAATATTTCTACGATAAAAAGAAAAAAAAAAAAACCAGACATTAGTCAAGTAAGTATTTACATTGTATTCGCTGACTTTTACTGTATCTAGCTTGAAATGAGAAGTACACATGCTAAACGATTGCATGACAGTGGTCTTAAATTAGCCAACGTGCGCAATACATTCATTTTCAAATGAATGGAAAAGAAAAGGTTGATGCCCACAAAATGTATATCAATTTCTGTATGATGGCCAGGTAAATTTTAAAAATAATCATCTGATATAAATACTCTTTTAGCCGTGCATAAATATATGTGAAAGAACCACATGCATAATAATTTGAATACTTGTCGGAAAACATGCTTGCACTAAATCTGAGACAGACGGAAAACAAATACTTTCTCAAACACATCATCAGCTGTACAACCTTTCAGTAGAACAAGATTTATGAAAAGTGGTTATTCAGGGAAAAGATGATCGTGATGGATCCAAAAGACAAATTCGGTAAATTGTTAGATTTACTGATTATGTCTACCATAAGCTAATACTTTGTTTCTAATTTATGATAGCAACAACATTAATGACGCACAAAAGACAACGACTAACCTAACTTGAATAGCTCTCATAGGTAGGCGTGTTGAAATATATGTGGATGATTGTACAATGATACAACTCTGTATTAAAATATTTCGGAGAAAAAATACTTTGAGTGATTTTCTATAATAAGGACATAGAAAACAAGATAAACAAGCTGAACTGAACAGTGAATCCCAATATAGACGACACACAAAGAGAGATTGTACATGTGTCTCAATATAGACGATACACAAAGAGAGATTGTACATGTGTCTCAATACAGACGACACACAAAGAGAGGCTGTTCATGTGTCTCAATACAGATGATACACAAAGAGAGACTGTGCATACTTTGAAAGAGAAGAAAAGAAACTTGCGTTAATGAGACTGGATTTTCCTTTTCAATACAAGATGCTGGTATGTTCGTAAGGTAATATATTTATGTTGTCTACAATAAAAGCTTGTCATCAAACAATGCTACTTTGCTCATTTTGATGCTATACGACTCAGTTCATATCCTTATTCATCTGTTGATAATTTTCATTATTTTCGAATACACAATTACTGTACATTTCGAATTTTAAATTCTTTTTTCACGTATTGTTTGATGCCTTGCAAGTTTTATTTTCATCTTATCAGTCAAAAATAAATAAAGGTTCTTCACCCATAAAACACTGTATGATATACCAGTTAGCTCATCTTTGAAAACGCCGATAACTTTGTATTCATTTGTGGTGAACTAAACACGTTGTCCTTGGAATAACCTCAAGTCATAGAACTTGATGTCATTCTTCGTGTTGCTGTAAGTTTTCTGTTGACTCTCTATCTGTCATGAGTAGTCACAGTTATTGATATTTATAGTAAATGCTTAAGTTTTGTCCATGATTGAGGGTTGTGGAGTTAATGCCAACATGACGTTTGTCATGATTCTAAGAAGTAAACAAAATGTTTACTTGAATTTGTGTTCAAAACCTGACCTTGTTTATGAGTCAGTTGTTGTTTTCCGTAGAAAATCTATTACATCGCAGATCAATTGATATTTGCATATAAAAGGGATTAGTAATCAATTACTCATTCCTGCTTTATGATCAGTCTCTGGAATCATTTGTGTGTGTGTGTGTGTGTGTGATTATGATTTTTAACGTAGCTTTAACAATTTTTCAGTCATATCGCTACGATGTCTGCAGTGTGGCAGTTTATAGTGATGTCTAGCACTGGGGCATCATGCCGCAGACATGTAGCATGATGTCCCACCCAGTCACATTATCCTGACACCAGGCCGACCAGTCCTAACACTAACCTCTTAATGCTGAGCGCCAAGCGAGGCAGCTGTTAGTACCATTTTTGTAAGTCTTTGGTATGAGGAATCATTTGTAGTTGTAAGTCTACGAGAATTATTTATTCAAATTATTTTTTATTTTTAAAGTACTCATTGACTATTGGACTAGAATATTACTTTTAGATTATGGCGGACTCATTCAAAGACATTCTAGATTATATAGCCGTGGTACTTCAGGACATTCAAAACTATTTGAATTCATTTGGAACATTCTAATTTTCTGGACATGTGATACAACATTTAGGATTATTTGGAACTTATTTCATAATATTGTATGTGTCTTGGAAATTTTCACTTTGTATTCAGGAAAATAAATTGTTTGTTGACCTTTACTTAAATTATAGGTTACACTTCCTTTCTGTTACACATTTTAAGACCTTGAGTCGTACCAACACATGCTATCACATCGTTAATAATAATTAATTAATAATTTGACAGTTGAAAAATCTGTTTTCGTCTGCATATATATATATATATATATATATATATATATATATATATATATATATATATATATATATATATATATATATATATGTAACAGCAGTTCTTTTCCTGAGATTCTCCCTCTGTTTTTGTTCATTAATTAGAAGTCTTTCTCAAATAAATATCATAATATTTATCAAAAACTCAGTTAAATGTAGTATTTCAGCCAATGTTTTTGATCAAACAAAATATTTTATTGTTTCATTTTCAATTTCAAACCTAACTGCGTGCAAAGATTGAGGTTTTCTACACTGTATCACATACTTTCTCTTGTTTTTTAATGTAGTTTTGGTACAGTTGGTTTTGTACCCTTGTAATCCGTTATCAATTTGTACCCTTGTAATCATTTATCAGTTTGTACCCTTGTAATCCTTTATCAATTTGTACCCAAGTAATCATTTATCAATTTGTACTCTTGTAATCATTTATCAATTTGTACCCTTGTAATCATTTATCAATTTCATTTGCAAGGGAGATGGTAGTAAATAAATTCGATATGAAATGTATTTCTCTCAAACTAACGGGTAGTCCTTATAAGGACCTTCTATTTCAAGTGATATCTACAAAACTAGTTATAAATATATAACTAGTATCAGATTTATAAATTATTTCTTAAAGATTCTATTTTCCGAATCTAATTTGCTAATCATTTGCCCACCAAAGGTTATTTACGGGCAATCACTGAGATACAGCCTAATTGTATATAAATAAATGGAATCTGTGAATACAATGAATGACCTTGTCCTTTGGTACTAGTAATCATTTTTTCAAATTTCCCTTCATCATCCAAAGAGAATAAGTTATTTGTTTTTTGGATGTAATAGGATCATCCTACCTCATCACAAATATATTATAGTATGTAACAAGTTACATTTTTAGAATTCAAATCTTTATACCTGAGCTAACATGTGTCCTGTAAAAGTGCACAGAGTTTAACTTACGGTATGCAATACATAGATTCCCAGTTGTTAGAAGATGTCACATAGCATATAAGTATTTTTCGCATGTTAAGGTGAGCAAGAAAGAGTCTTGAAGGTAAGGTTCTCAAAAGAAGCTTCACCCCAAGTTTCGTAGGGGATTTTAGTTAGAGACCACAAGACACACGAGAGATTTCATTTAAGCATTAGCGAGCGAGTCACTGGCATTTGATGCTCGAAATACATGAACCGATCTGCAGTCCGTACCAATGGCCGGGCCTTTCGAAAATTTGGGTTTTTTGGATAGCGCTCTACGATAACTCTTGATAGCAGAAATTGAACTTTTTCTCTCATCAGAAAGGAACAGAAGAAATTCAGCCACTGGGCTCAGAGATAGACTGCTATGACTGACACGTTTCCTACTGCACAAAAGAAGTTTCCACTTGGCATCATAGACACTGAAGTAAATCGTCTGTTTAATTGAAGGATGCGTCAGGCAATTTTACTCGAAGAATTGTACTGGCGGAGATACCGTTTGAGATGAGCCAAGCATGAAGGTGGAGAATCTACGGGTTGCTGTGAAGGAGAATGCCCCTGTACTGCGGCAGAAGGTCTTTTATCTGGGTTAATGCCCTTTGTTGGTCTATCCTCAGATCGAGAAAATTGTTGAGCCACAATCGTCGAGGCCACAGTGGGACTATTCAAAATGAGCTGAGCAATGGAGGTCCTTTCACCCTGAAATATTTCTTAGATCATCCTGAATGGTAGGAAGCTAGCAGAAGAACCCACTTCAGGATGAATGCGTCACTTTCCCGGCTCTCTGGCCTGGGAATTGGAAAACGTACAAGGGCAGTTTGCTGTTTTGCATTGTCGCAAACAGGTCTACCAAGGGTCTCCCCAGTCTGAACACGGGATCTGATAGGGACTTGTACATTGACCATTCTGTTTGGGATCGTCCTACCCCTCCTTGACAGACTGTCCACCAAAATATTCTCTTTGCCAGGAATAAGGCGAACCCGGGTATTAATCCATTGTGAAGTTAACCAGCGAGGGAGGCTCGCAACCTCTACGTAGAGAGAAAGGGCAGGTGTGCTTCCTTGTCGTGTCGCTTGAGGTACGCTACCACGGACGTGTTGTCGGAGGAGATCATCACGCAGCTACCTTTATTATATCGACGTACTCTTGAAGGGCCACGAACACTGCCCTCATTTCCACTTGTTGTCATGGATATAATTCCTGGAACAACGAACCCTGAAGAATCAACCCTTCTGGCTCCATATCAGTGTCCCACCCGGAATTTGATGTATCTGAGAACAGATAGTAGTGGGATTCGTGGGCGTGTATGATGACTCGTGTAAGAAACTAATCCTGATTTATCCGCAAAGTCATATGATTATGGAAATACAGAATCAAAGAAATCTGAAAAGTCAGAGGGACTCTGTGCGATTTCTAGTTTCTAGAAGGAGAAACTGGAGTGGACACAAGACAAGTGTAATCTGCCTGTGGGAAACAGGTCTGTTGCGGAGCTCAATGTCCCCAGAAGAGATGGAAAAAAATGAGCCAACAACGTGGTCTTGGCTCTTAGTGCCTATATCGGGGTCAGAATCTTGCCTACTCAGTTCTGCGGAAAATGGACTAAACCCTTTAATCGAGGGGACATTCATCTTCCAATTTCTCTAGCTTGGGTACAAGACTCAGCTTGGTCAATATGGGCCAACGGCGAGACAGATTTAGTTTGAAGGACTCTAGCTTGCCATTGTGGATCAACAAATGTCGAAATATTGATAGATATGGATCAATAGTGACCTAAAATGGACGTCAGCTACACGCGTGACCCTGGTAAAAGCTAACGGTACAATAGCTAGGCCGAACATCAGAGTGCGAAACTGGAAGTTAACTCCCTCAAAGTAAAGCCGGACGTACTTCTTGTGGGAAGGAAGTATAGAGATGTGAAGGTAACTGTTTTAAAATTAATTTTAATCGGTTCCATTTTCTTGTACACGTTTATTACTGCTGTTCAACATATGTAATTCTTAATTTCAGTTTTTATGAGTCAGGCTGCTCATGCACGTTTATGAAAATATTTAAATGCTGCTATCAGTTTATTATGAGACATGTATGGGCCATTCAATTATGAGACATGTATGAGTCATTCAATTATGAGACATGTATGGGCCATTCAGTTACGAGACATGTATGCGCCATTCAATTATGAGACATGTATGGGCCATTCAATTATCGAAACGATGTAAGAGACAAGATTTTGGGTGTTAGATTGTAGTTTTTTCCGACTATATATAATTGTTTTAAAAGTAGCAATACAGTAAATGGCCGTTTTATGCTAATCAGGGATATGTATTGTTTACTGAATGACGTCAAATCAGCAGAAGTTTAGACTTGTTAAATCGGAGGTCACAAAAGATCAAATTGGGCAATGGGTCTGGCAGTGCAAACATTTATGCAGCACTAGTTATCTTTCAATGCATTGCATTTTCTCTTGTTTATGGGAGCCACTATAGCTCAGATGGTTGGACACCCACCCACCCCGGGTTAGCCTCGAAGTGTCCTTGGGAACGGCATTTAGCTCCAATTTCCTGAACACAATACAGCCAATACTGTCTTAAAGTGCCCTTAAAACCAACATATAACCAATAATGTGTTAAAGTGCCCTAAAAACCAATATTTAGACAATAATGTGTTAAAGTGCCCTTAAAACCAACATGTGACCGATAATGTGTTAAAGTGTACTTAAAACCAACATATAACCAATAATGTGCTATAGTGCCCTTAAAATCAACATATAACCAATAATGTGTTAAAGTTCCCTTAAAACCAATCCTCGTGCTGATCCTTGTATATCTTGTGATATTGATAAGTAAGCTATGCATGACTGGGATTCAAGATTCTTTAACTGATAAAGAACACCGCAGGCGTATAATACAATAATATATACAAAGACAAAATCTCTCACATGAAACACACACATACATAATGTGTTTATACTAAAAATTATATGTATTTGCCTGTCGATGAGTGGAACTCGGCGAACAACAAAAAATGAATCTGTGTTGACATAAAGTCATAAAAATGTTTACTACAGAAAGATTTTTATGCCAGGATTCATCTAGATACTTTTCTCTAAGATGCTGATGTTGCTTTCAAATGAAAAGTGCATGATATTTATATTCTGCAAGCTAAAAATTACTACGATAAAAACTTACACAAATGATATGAAGCATTAACGTAGTCATGACTACCAATATCTATAAAATTCTGTATGACTGGAACATCTGAATCCTAATGGAGCTTTATGGATATAAACTGGTAATCCGCTGGAAGGATACTTCTCAGTATTTACTACTGTTTTGTGTATCACAAAAAATTGTCGTTCCAATACTGTGACAATATTTAAAGTATCACGTGAATTTGTTGTTGCAATACTGTGACAATATTTAATGTATAACATGAATGCGTCTGATTATTCATGTCAATAAAACTCTGCGAAAAAATGTGTATTTAAGTGGGATTCTTCCAAGCTGACGTATAAGCTGACGTCAGGAGTATATATTTATAAAGTTAACAAATATTTTGAAACTCTTCGTTGTAAACGTTCAACAGAGGCAGGCTGGTGAAAATATTCATCATAATTAATCTCTGATGCACGCGAGTAGTGAACGGGGACGATATAGCGTCAATGGTCAATGGGAAAATACATTACAGGCACACACCCGGGACGATATGGCGTCAAAATTTATAGCGTCAAGGGAAATGAGCATTACAAGACCCCCTGGGACGATATGGCGTCAAGATTAATATTGGGTCTGTATAGGGACAATAGGAATGGAACAGGTGGGTTGACGTCACGGTACTGGCAACAATGTTGCAAGCGGCTGACCTGAATACGCGCGGCTACCCTAGGTAGTGACAAATACAATATAGAGATAAAGACATAGAAACATGGTTAGAGACATAGACATATACAACACAATCATAAATTGATGAACATCGATCTATCATACCTAAATTATACAACAGACTAAAAAACATTTTAGGCAAGAAGAGTAAATCTTTTCGAGGCAATGAAGTGGCCCTGAAAAGGGCCTTTGGGTTTCTTCTTCTTTGTCTTCTTCTAATTTCTTCTTTTCCTCCACCAGCTTCTTATATTTTGTCCTACACTTTTTGTCTTCTTCTAATTCTTTTCCTCCTTCTTTTTTTCCATCTCCTCCTCCTCTTTCTGTTTCTACCTCTTTTTATTTTCTTCTTCCTTTTCAATTTTTTCATTCCATTCTCTCATCCTCTGTTTGTCTTCTATATCTTCCTTTTCTTCCGTTTCTATTCTAATCATCTCATTTAAGATTTCCTTCCCTTTCTTTAAATTGTTAATCTCCATACTTAGTCAATGAGAACTATAAGCCCCAAACTGCACTCTATCTAGCATCTCCTCCACCATACCTAGTGTGTCTACTACCTCCTGCAATCTTATCATCCACACAAAAGAACGCGAACGCATAAAACACACCATATCAACTATCCACACAGACGGGAAGAGAAGAAAAAACACACCATATCTGCTATCCACACAGACTGGAAGAGAAGAAAAAAAAAAACACCATATCTACTATCCACACAGACGGGAAGAGAAGTAAAACACACCCATATCTACTATCCACACAGACGGGAAGAGAAGAAAAAAACACACCATATCTACTATCCACACAGACTGGAAGAGAAGAAAAGAAAACAAAACACCATATCTACTATCCACACAGACGGGAAGAGAAGTAAAACACACCCATATCTACTATCCACACAGACAGGAAGAGAAAAAAAAACAAAACACCCTATATATTATACACACATACGGAAAGAGAAGAAAAAAAACACACCATATCTACTATCCACTCAGACGGGAAGAGAAGAAAAAAACACACTCATATCTGCTATCCACACAAACGTACGTGAACGCACACTAACATACCATATCTACTATCCACACAAACGTACGCGAACGCATAAAACACACCCTCTACTATCCACACAAACGGAAAGAGAAGCAAAAAAACACACCATATCTACTATCCAAGACCCCAATATTTACTATCCACACAGACGGGAAGAGAAAAAGCAAAAAAAACCACCATATCTACTATCCACACACACGGGAAGAAGTAGAAACACACCCATATCTACTATCCACACAGACAGGAAGAGAAAAAAAAACAAAACACCCTATATATTATACACACATACGGAAAGAGAAGAAAAAAAACACACCATATCTACTATCCACTCAGACGGGAAGAGAAGAAAAAAACACACTCATATCTGCTATCCACACAAACGTACGTGAACGCACACTAACATACCATATCTACTATCCACACAAACGTACGCGAACGCATAAAACACACCCTCTACTATCCACACAAACGGAAAGAGAAGCAAAAAAACACACCATATCTACTATCCAAGACCCCAATATTTACTATCCACACAGACGGGAAGAGAAGAAAAAACACACCATATCTACTATCCACACAAAAGAAAGCGAACGCATAAAACACACACTCTAATATCCACACAGACGGGAAGAGGAGAAAGCACACCATATCTATTATCCACACAGACGTACGCGAACGCAAAACACGCACACATACACACACATCAGTAAAGGAGTGAGTGTTTATAGTCACACTACTCTACATTCACACAAATTGGCAACTTGAATAGTGTCTCTTTTCTAAAGATCTGGTTAGCCCTGAGAAGGGCTGTTGTTTTTT
This sequence comes from Megalonaias nervosa, assembly GCA_016617855.1. Classification (NCBI taxonomy): domain Eukaryota; kingdom Metazoa; phylum Mollusca; class Bivalvia; order Unionida; family Unionidae; genus Megalonaias; species Megalonaias nervosa. Next base: position 12,691 of record JAECUM010049184.1, read on the forward strand.
TAAAACTCCAATTGCACCTTGTTAATGCTGGCACCTCCCAGGTCGGGCACCACACACGCATCCCCTACTCCAATCTTGTTCCCAATTCAGTGTTGTTCTTAGGAGTGCAGAGGGGGCTTGAGTTGCTTCACTATCCCAATCTTCCGTCTCTGGGATAGTGAAGGCTTCTCTCCTTCTCCTATACCACACCCGTGGATGATGAAGTTGTGGTGCTGGCAGTGGCTGTGGTAATAGTAGAGGTTGTGGTGCTGCTAGTGGTTGTGGTGCTGGTTGTCGTTCCGGTACTGTTCGTGGAGGTGTCCTCACCTCGGGCTTGACCTCACACACAGGTCTAAGTATGAGGTGAGGCAGGATCCCTCGCTTCTTTTCCTTCTCCTCTTCTTTCTTTTTCTCCTCTTCCTCCTCCTCTATCCTGGCTTCTTCGGCTATAGCCTCCATAGCCAGCTCATCTAAAATGCACCGGGCATATTCCAGGTGCATTTGGAGTTCTAGAAACTTGGCAATTCTATTATTCAGTCTATTACTGTTGCTGGTCAACGTTGGGTAGTCAGACTGACGATCACTCCGCTTTATATCCCTAGAGCACGGACGTGAAGGAAAACATCCCCTGACACCAAAACTTCCAATGCCACTATTACTATTACATCGAACGCCTAAAAGAAACACTCACGTTGACTTTTTTACTTACCAACTTAGACACACACGCACTATCTGACAAGACAGAGAAATGAAGTGTGGATTTTTACTGACAAAAGAAACGAATTTTTTAACATAAAAAACACACAATGTTTTGGCAATTGAATTAGTATGTCTTTTCTAGAGTATTGGGGTAGCCCTAAAAAGGGCTGTTGTGTTGACGGGGAGTGATGGCAATCTTTTATCGGCTAAGATTGCGTCCCCCTCTCGCGGCAGGCTTTCCTACAGGATACGGTCTGCTTCTGTGGAAAGAGAAGGAGAACTCCTTGGTGTCTACTCGGCAGTCTTCAGGCTTCGGTATCAGGTTTTGCCTGACACAGTGTAAATTCACGTAAGCTTCGTACAGCTTGGCTAGTCTGGAAGGCATGTTCATAGGTGGACGAGTCAACCATGGATGGCCAGACTGAAGACTACCCCGCTTTATATGGTTCAAACGCGGAAGCGATAGAAGACATCACTACTGGGTTTTTGTTGGGCCGGAACGCTATGATAGCTAATGTCATGGTGAGGGATAGAGAGAAGTCAAAGAGCATACATTCACAGTGTTTTTGAAAACAACGACAGACACATTTTTTCAAAACACAACATTTTTTTTATTTAATAAACAACTAACCACTAACAATTAACAATAATATCAAACAAACTTTTTTGATAAGGTTGACAACGTTGTGAAGTCAAGTTAGATTTCCACTGATGGAAGTTATTGGGCCATTCATGTACACTACGCTTCCTAGCTAAAGACAAAAGATAGCCATAATGGTCACAAAACCATCTATCTACTTTCTCATCGTTTCTAGAAGAGTTACGATCAACATAAGTCACTAAATGTTCTAAAGGATATCCAAGACTGCGTTGATGAAGAAAATACGCACAATATTGTCCACACACCATGGAATCTGTGCCTTGTAATTTCACATTATTGAATCGTGTCGTGTGGGCATTTCTTCTCATAAAGTCGATGATGTCTTCCAAAGGGGGTAATCCATACGAATCAAAATACTCCACACAGTCCTCTTTAGGGAAGTAGACGGCTACCCAGTGGGTTCCTGGGAGATGATTGCCGTCCGTGTTGATGACATAAGCTTGATGGTTTTGAGGTTTGCGATGAGGTAGTTCATCTTTAGCGCACACGACAGGATTCTAAGAAGCAGTATACGAACTGTTGTTCAAAAGGTAATAAAGTTCCCAGGTATCCATTTTTCTTGTTGTTTTTTTTTTTCACAGGTAATGATAAGTCATCATTTCAATTCTGACGTTTTGTTTGAAAATCTCTGACAAGTAACGGTTTCTTTGCTTCGACACCGCACTCTGGGCTAAGAGAGATTCGATGCGATAGATCTCTAGAGTAGACAGTGGAGGGCAGGAATGATCACGCAAGCCTTCATACCACTCATGCAACACTGCTTCTTCCGAGATGAGACTCCAAGCGTCGTCCAGATACTCGTCCAATTTTTCTTCTTGGCTAATCATCAGATATTTATCGTGTTGAATTTTATTGGGATGATCGTTCGACATCCATAGCAATCTTTCTTGGTCAATTCCGTTATTTTATCCGCCAGGTGTTTGGCAAAACAGGACACTAAATGTTGTTCTTGTTCTATCCATCTGGACGTGACCACTATGTCCTCTTCGTCTTTGTCTTGGGGATCTGCTTTCACAGTATCCTCCCATTCCATTTCTAAAGATTCTCTACTGTTCAAAGAGGGATAAGATTCTTCCATAGTTTCTAATAGTCTAGAATGACTTCTCTCAAACTGTTGATTTGTATGGTATTATCTAATTCGGCATACAGGATGACGTTCACCATCTCGGCGAAAGCTTCTGCAAACTGCAGTTCCACATGCAGTTGACCAGATTTTATAGGGTGGAAATGTCCCTCGTCGCTGCCTTGGTCTGGAGTGAAATCAAAGGCCCACAAAGTGTAACCTCCTACATAATCTTCGTACGAAATGCCGTGACTGGTGTTGGTTCCTAGATGTCCGGTAGCTTCGTACAGGGACAAGTACGATCTCAAGTAATTCTTCTGGGCAAAGTTAGGTTCGAAGGGTCTGGTACACAAGGTCTTGCCATCGCGACTGACTTTGATCTTGACACTCTGTAGTGCTTAAACTGGAAAGGATTTTGATCGTGGGCTCCGTTGAGGGATGCATTGCTGACGATACCAACGATTATATGTTTGGGTAACTGTCCTTGGAACAGATGATCTTCGATCTTGGATAGGAGTCCAGCAGCAATGGTGAATGTTTTCACTTCTACGCGTCGTATCGGATACTTGGCGGTCGTTCTACTCACTGTGTGACTGATGTCGTTTCCCGCTTTAGGCAACACTTCTACGCGGTGCACGTAAAGTCTGGGTTCTTGGATGATGGTTTTGTACTCGTTGGCATGAGCCATCAAATGGAAAGGTACACTGTTGCGATTTAGTCTCAGGCGAATATCCACTCCGTTGAGCAAATACTTCTTTTGCAACCACATGTCCAAATGCAAATGATCCATCAGTTCCAAACTACGGCCTTGCAGGATTTTCTTTCAACGATCGTTAAAGCCCACATTGTGAGGATCATCATCTACTGCCAGGGCTGTGTCGTTAAACTTGTCATCACCTGCGATGTCAGGTTTCCAAACCACGCAAGCATCCAGATGAGTGTTCTTGGCCTCTTTTCCGTACGTCAAGAGATTTTCCAGGTACGCTCGGTAAGGGTAAGTATCCATGCTACTGCTGACCAGTTTGTTATTCAAGTACAAATCCACTTCGCTGAACAAGGAATGCATGAAATTGTTGACGGGAGCTACTCTGGCATCGGCTCTCGGATTGGTGTTGTCCATTTTGATCAGCTTGAGTTTCAGGTACAGGTAACTGCTATTCAGATCGATGTAATCTTTGATTTCAAACTTAATGTGAGCTGAATCGGTCAAAGAGGAGACGGGATGAAATTCTACCTATTGGGAGTTTTGCATCGTCATCATGGTGCGTGGCATGGCAAACAGATCCAGTTCCGACTTGGAACAGGCACAAGACTCTCGGTGCATCATTTTCTTTATTTCTTTCTCTGATTTAATAATCAAAACCGTCTAAGTCTCGGACGGTTCTTCTTATCTTAGTCTTTCTAGCTCTGTCGGTGTGAAGTCCTCTGAAGGGGTGTCTTCGTCGTCTCTTTCTGCTTTGTCCTTGCTGTGGTGTTAGGGAAGCAGGAATGCCTGACTCGGCATTGACCAGGGCATTTATAGGAGTTTCCCGTCGGCCCAAAATGTCTTTGCCCGTTTGAAGCAAGACATTTTTGTCTGCTTTCAAGAAAGCTTCTTTGGGATTTTGTTTGTCAATGATGACATTTTGGAGAAATTCTTTACCTTGCGTCAACGCGGCATCTTTCAAGGCGTGCAATCGTCGTGTCACCATCGGTTTCAAAACGGGAGCCACCGAACGAAAGGCTGATTTCAGCATATCGCTAAACTATGTCCTCGCTGTCGAGCGACTCCTTGGTACACAGGATGCATGACTGACAAGGGGTTAGAGTAATCGTTTTCGACAATGGAGTTTCACTGTGAATTTCCCTTTCGTGAATGGAATATTTTGTCCCAGATCTCCTTTTATAGTAATGTTGACAGTGTCGAAATAGGACTTACTGACGGACAAATAGTGAGGATGTGAACGTGATAGGTGTTTCTACCTTCATCGTCAGCATTCGTGGCAGAATCCACTTTGAAAGTAATGACACGCAGTAACTGTACGGAGGTGTGTCCCACCACGTTGTACTCCACCACATCGGAGTAAACAAAGATCAAATTCAGTCCTTGGTTCATTTCTACAGGGAATCGAAAATATTTCGCAAAATCCAAGTTGCCCGTAACGGCTGGTATTTCGTTTTTAATCTTATTCGACTTGGGATCTCCACCCAAAATGTCATACAATTCAGGACAAAATGTAATGGCCTATTCTTTGTCCTCTGAAAATTTGATCAGTAAGCGACGAGCTATTTTATAGTACTTGGGGTGACACTTTCTCTGTTTTTCTCCAAGGCTTTGCCAAACACGGTATTGAATTTGGTAGCAATCATGCCCACCAAATGTTGGCCGCTAAAATAATAGCCTGCAGGAATGATCAACAAATAGGTGAACCGTTTAGTGTTGGGGTCTTGTGTTTTCATAGAGTCACCTGAAGTGGTGCGTTCATCCAAGTTTTGCTGCACTTGCTCGTCATGAACTTCCACCGTAAAAGTGTTTTGATTTGGAAGGATATTTAGGATTTGTGTAGGGTGAATCATTTCCACTAAAGCCACTTCCCATTGGGCTTCGTGATCCAATTGGATGGCCTGAGGTAATTTGGCCGTGTAACAGCATAATGTGTTTTTGGAAAACACCTCCATGGAACTCTCACTGGGTAACGTCAAGTAAAATTGGTTATTCATAACCCCAGAGTTCTAGTGTCGGAGGGGTCACTGGAGGTCAGAGGAGTGTCTCAAAGAGGATTGTTGTTAGAATGGTTACTGTTGGAAGGGGGACGGATGTTGAACCTAAGGCTCCCGTTAGTCTCGTTAGAGAAATATTTCAGGGATGGATTGGGGAGAATGTAACCGATGCAACTGCTGAGTAAAATGATCCACAATTGTTTGTCTCCTTGTTGCAAACTCAAATTGGCAATGCCAGCACGGATGACACAATACACCACAAGGATTTGGCAGAAAAAACCAATTTGCGTTTTAGGCACACGTTCTCCACACCACACCCACAAGGGCTGCTTTTGTAGATCTTGCAGAGAAGAACTGGGGGATGGAGTGGTCACTGCAGTAGCTGAGGCTGTGTTGAAGGGCATGATGGTCTCTTCTTTTTATAGTCTATGATTTGCGAAGCTTCGATCCAAGAGTCAAAACTGGGAGGATATCCTTTCCAACGTACTTTGACTTCTTCGACACGTCGTTTTCCCACTTTTCGGGTTCTTCGATCGAGAATGCTTTCTATCTCGTACACGTCGTCTTCTTTTTTGATCACACGTTGTAACTCGGGCAAGTACAACGTTCCTTTTAACACTTCCCCGTTCATGTCTTCCAATCTATAGATGGCAGGATGACGGCCACGCACTCGCCCATTGACACGAAACAATTCGGTGGTCCAGTTGGGTAAGTAACCTTTGTCGAAAGTGCGTTTGGTTTTGCCAATGCGCACCCATTCTTCTGCTGCCAACACTCCACCTTTCTTGGGAACAGTCACTGTCGGGGACGTACCAAACAGACGCTCTAAGACGGTCAGTTCGTTGTCGGGAGTCACTTCTTCAGGGGCACGTCCGATGCTCCGATGGTAAGATTGGTTGTACGCTTGGACTAGATGCGGCAAGACGTCGATGTACTTGAGAGTGTGTTGATGCGTAAAATATTTGCACATGGGTTCTTTCAAGGTGCGTTGAAAACGTTCCACGATGCTGACTTTGGTTTCTGGATTCTCGGTAGTGAAAATATGAATGTCACGTTTCTTCATTTCTTTTTGAAAAGGTTGGTTCAGAAATTCGGTGCCTTTGTCGGTTTTCCGTCGAAGAGGGTGACGTCCACTTTGTTTCAACGCCAGTTTTAGGGCTCGCACTAACTCAGTGCTCGATTTGGAAGTCAATGACACGACATAGGCAAATTTGGAAAAGATGTAGATGACACAAAACAAATATTTGTAGCCGCGATTGTAGGTGGCCAAATGAGAGACATCGGATAAATCGGCTTGCCATTGATGATCGATGCCCTCTACTCGGGTGCGACTTCTGGAAAATTTTCATTGAATGGGTTTGTGTAAGGTGTACGTGGCTTGTAATGCTTTACGTCTCCGACGAGCGATAGGTGTCGAGGAGGAGGATGTCTGAACAGGTGTAATCAGTTCTTGTTTCACTTCTGTATTGGCCTTATTTTTCTCTTCTGAGGAAGAAGGGGTAACCATCATCTTTTTAATCCAACCAACCCTGGATGTAGGTGGTGTTGTTAACATGTGTACTTTTTCTGGTGGAGTTTGAAACTCTTCTTCTTTTTCTATCTTGATCACTAGGGCTAGTGGTGGTGGTAGTGGTGATGGACTTTTGATCAAGGTCTTAAAATCTTTTAGAGTGGGTTGAGCTGTTTCGTCTCAAGCTTTCTGGTGAAAGAGTTGCAGTCGTTGCAACAATTGATCGTACCGTTGCGATTTTTCCGTTTTTGACAAATCGCACCTATCCATCAACGATTGCAATTCGTGTTGTAACTGGGACATCTCGATCAAATAAGGATTGGGAGGTAAATGCGGGGTCGCTGTTCTTGCCAAAGATGGTATTCCATCCATCGTTTGTAAGGTACTAAAGCTAGTTTTCGTCCATCGGATTTCAATGATCACGTCTGAGATCTTTTGATTCCAGACAATCCTTTTATCTTCTTGGACCTTTCTATCTTCATCCCAGGATTCTTCCCATCGTTCCCAATACTCCTTTCAGCAAGGGTCCACCTTTTGTTCCCAGCAAGGGTCCTAACAGGGGTAAAATTCCTCCGCGTTGCACCAACATCTTTTTCTTTTGACCAATGCGGATTTTCTTTTGGATCATTTGGCGAAGAACGTGTCGATGTTTGGCTAAGCATTCTTTCTTATGTTTAGACAAAGGTACCGTGTCTTTCCGGACATTCAGACAACATTCGCTCACGGTATCGATGACATCTTTGGAGGCGGTTTGAATGAATTGTTTTTGCATGGGTGCAGGAGCTTTGGACAGGACGGACAACATGTCCCAATGTTGGGCTAAACGAGGAGGCAGTCCTTTTCTTTTTTCTTTTCCTTTTCGGACAGAAGAACGACGATGATGACGGTGTGCACGTCTTTGAAGGGACATCTTTGGGCGTTCAGGAGCACAAAAACACTGAACCCATCGTTTACCTCGGGTCTTTTTTATACTGGAATGTGTCGCCAATGATTGTCGGCTCGTCGTATGATTTTCATGGCAGGCATCACACATCGTGGAGGGGCTCGCAACGGACTCAATCGGGACAGATCTGTCTTGGACAAATCCAGTAAACTCTTTAACACGCCCGATCTCTCTTGGACTTTGATTTTGGGGGCAGGTACTTTGTGAGCAGCGGCCACTGCCGCTAAAGAGGAAGAGTGTGTCAACACTGGAGGAGAAACTTTTGGAGATGCGGGTTTCCAATTTATAATCAAATTAGGAAAGACACGTGTCAAATCGGGTTTGACAGGTATCACCAGCAACAGAGAAGTGGAAGAACCTGAGGCTACTGGAGACACAGTCACCGTTGCGGCAGGTCGTGGTTTGCGAATGAAAGGTTGCATCCTGGCGGCAGTGCCTCTCTTGCGGGTAGAAGTTGTTTTCTGTGGGCTTTTCATTTTCTTTTTCTGAGGCTGTGACCTGGTCTTGACACTGCTGATCTTTTTTGTTTTCTTCTAGGTACGTCGGGGAGTGGCTTTTTTCTTGGGGAGGACTTTGGGAGCATTGGGATCCCATTTTAAGGGGGAGCAAATGATGACACCTCCTAGAGAACCGCTACCTCCAGCTTTCAAAATGATTTGCTTTTTGGTTTGAGTGTCGATGCGAGGATCTGCCGGTTGCGTTAAGGCTACCTTGTTTCTGTCAAAAAAGCGTTTGGTTTGATGTGCAATGTGAATGATGCCTTGCAGTAATTGACGTGCTGTCACCGTAAACCATCGTAAGACTTCTTTGAGACTGGCTTCTAAGACACGAGCATATATTTGTTAATTTTTTTCGCCATTGATGAAGTACAAGGCACGAATCAATTTCACGGGAAGATGAGACTGAAGGGACGTCATGTTGACGCTGTGTTAGACAGACCCAAGATGATCGAGGTTTTTATAGGCTTTTTTGGTTGTTGTTGTTGTTGTTAAGTCGACGACGGGGACGTGTACACGACAGGCCCTCCGTCTCGGCACCAGTGGTGAAACAGATGGGTAAGAAATCGCAAATAATCGGGGGTGGTGGGTTTTAAATCCACGAGTAAATTCCACACGTCGTACAGAAGTTTCCTCTTGAACTAAGTTTACATTGTGTAAAAGATTTTGGTGATCCTCTAAATCGTCTTCTAGAATTCGGTGTATTAGGATCACTTTGTAAGTAGAATGAGTGTTATCCAAAACTTTATGATTCTCACGTGATTGATCAATGTCTGACGAATGGAAAGCTTTCACATGAATCAATTCTCTTATAGCATTTAGGTACCAGTGGTTCCAACATCGGTGACGTAACGGATACAATTGTTTTTTGCATTTCACTTGTATTTTGACCAACTCTCGGTAAATGCGTTCTCTCAACTCCATAGGCAAACCACAAATTTTCTCTTGTAAAGTATCCATTACAATGTCGGTCAAACACTTCTCCTAGAGCGAAAGTGACGGATGTAGTGAGTAATTTCTGGCCACTGCCATTCCAGGAAACAGTCAAGAATGTCTATAAAATCTTGAAATGTAAATGGTCTAAAGCGGAATATTCGGATGAACGCACACTTGATCCAGAGAAATTAGACTTGTTTGTTGACTTTTGTCAATTTCCTCTTGCGAATTTCTCGACATATAAGTTCCTCAGTCACCAATTGAGATTTTGCTCTGACAAGTCCCTGCCAAATTTCCTTGTAGATGTTCTCTTGCAATTCGTTTGGTAATCTTTGAATATTATTTTTTAAATGGGATTTAAATATTTGTCTAGGTGTCGTCCAAAGTCTGACTCCTAGCCAAGCTGGTTTCTTAAACGACATGGTATGCCACTTCAATGACGAGGTCCCATTAAAGGTAGGTAGTGACAATCCGGAGACCATCGAGCATGTTCCAGGTAAGCGGAATCTTTCTTCTCACACTCGTGAATTGACACACCGCAACTGAAGCACTTGACTTTATCCCCTTCGCCCAGGTAGATAAATCCGGCTCTAGCTAATTCTTCGGGGTTAGGTCCTCCCAGATATTTAGGCCATTTTCCTCGGAAGGTTTGGAATCGACTTTCAAAGTTGCAGTATTCAGACAATCGCACAGGGAACGAATATTCGTCTTTCACAGGTTCATTTCGATGAGGGTACGGTGAAATCCGCAGGAGTTTGCTCAGTTTTGGATGATCTCCGTAGGGTGGTAGCCGCATGGTTTCATAATGGTGACATCCACCATGAAAATCAGTTAAGTGAAAAGGTGTACGATAACGAGCGGCATCGATTTCGCATCCGTCAGGTTTGACACGCACAGCATCACTTTCCATGGTAGGTATTGTCACAGCAAATTTTCCAAAATGTGATATTGAATCACTGAGGTCACATTGTACGGCATCCCTGCCATCGCAAGGCACAGCATCGTACTCGACTTTCTCGTTGTAATTGAGTTTTACGCTGCTGTGTAAAAGGATTCATCTTTCTCGCTTGGTGTTGGTAGTTACAATGAACTATCGGTCTTGGGCGTTGTCGCTTTTTATATGCTGACCAATATCGGTGTGACTGTACGGTAAAGTAAAGTGATTGGGAAGCCGTACTCGCTTCTGGTACACGATTTGATAGACTTTTTCCTAGGGTCGACTGACGATTTGGTGTGTGGGTAAACGTACAATCTTGTTCGGTTCGTAGGTGATCACTTTAAAATTTCGATCCTCTCCAGACTTCAAGGCTTCTTTCAATACACCAAAGTTCACCAGTCGACTGGTGCGATAATTGAGAGTCAATCCTTTCACTTTACACTCGGTGTGCACTTGTCCTTGTTGATTCCGGTATTCGTAGCCGTAATTTGTCAGGGTAACAGTAACCCAGGCGATCGATGTAGATGCAACTGTCCGTGTCAAAGTACAGCACACGATCTCCTAACTGGTGTAAGGCTTCGTACAATTTTAAGTGAGCATGGGCTGTCACGTAGGCTGCAATGATGGCATTTCTAAATTCGTCGGCTTCTACAAAGTCCAGTTCTTCTTCGTTATTGACTAGGATCACGTCCTCACGAACGCCGTCCACGTGTTTCATGTATTTGGTTTTGTTGTGAGTCATTTGGAAGTAGTGGGAAGGTTCTGTCAAATACTACGTCTTGGGTAAACACGGTCGTTGTGCCTGTCTGCCCCACAAACAATTTAACATCACTTTGGCAAATGATCGCCTTCCTTCGTTATTCTCCATGTGATCTAAAGTGATGCCTTCCTGCTCCCAGTATTTATCTTTGAATTTCTTTTGGTCTTCGTGAGTGTGACACCAGGAAGGATAGCCACTGGCTTCTTGTTTCGGTTTCAAAAAGGCATTAACGTAGTCTGCGAGAATGCTTTTCTGAGTCTCTTCACCCTTGTGATATTTTTCTGTCTTTGGAAAGTGGTAAATTTCGTACATTTCTAACAGTTGGTATCCCAAGTCCAGTGCTTTGAACAATTCCACGTTGACCCACGTTCCTATCAAAGCGCGTTCTTCCTGGGTGTGGTGACAAGGTTGGTCTTGGTTGCACGTTTCGGCACAAGTACGGCACAAGGGAAACATCAGTTTTTCTTGGCAATGGTGAGGTTAAACGGGATGGCACAAGTTCGTGGGAGGGAAGACTTTGCACTTGATCAATCCTTCGTATTGTCGAATCTTGTCCGGGTCGATGTGTCCCGTCAGCAATTGTGGATGCCCTGAGGAAACATGACAATATTTGCACACGTAAGGATACAGCGAACACACGTCCAAGTATTTGATTTCTTCTCTTTCTCCTCGTAGGCCTGGTACAGCAAACAGGTGGCATTCGTCCGTCCTCCGTACAATCTGTCCCTCGGGTTCAGTGGGTCCACCAGCTTGTAACTTTCCACGAAGCGTTTAAACTCGAGATCGGTTTTCAATCGGTGATCGTACTCGTGTTTCCACATTTCCACCACTTGGTATCCTTGCTGTTCTAACTTCAATCGCCGCTGACAAGTGGCCTGGTACATGTCTTCCATGGTCCGTTGTAAAAACTAAATTTTAGTGCCAAGTTGAGGGTAACAGATATGACAACCTTGAAATAAACACCCGTTAAACTCGTACACGATCTTAGGGTTTTCTACGTCTCAGCCATCCACTGAATACGTTCCGATGGTCTTTTCGCCTCCTACGTTGCAAGCGTGTTGGATCTATTTGTCTTCCTTGTCGCACAAGTAATGTAACCAGCGTAGGGCTTTGACCGAGTATTGACGTTTGACAAAGTTCGTCGTTTGAGGACTTATTACAGACAGGGTGTTTTCGGGCTTGAATCGTGTGCGTTACACTAAGGAACACGCTTTGGCAATGATGCAGGCTTCTTTTAAAGCGTCGATCCCTCTGTGTTCCATGAATAATTCTCGAAATTTTCCACAGCAACGCCATGAAATTTCCACGTCAGAACGACAATATTTTAACATTTCTTCCTGAAAGTCAAAGCGGTCCGAGGCGTGAGTCTGCTACCAAGCGTAGAAAGATTCCCGTTGTTCGGTGCTCATGTTGTCGGGGTCGTAGTAGTGAGCCTCAGGCAAATGTGGTAGAGCGGCGTGTTGATTGGCTTCGGTATTGAAAAAGTGGGGAAAATAGCCTTTGACCATTTCTGTCATTCCAAACGTTTTAGGCATTCGACTCAAAGGCATGGCCAAGTAACTCATCGAATCTTTAAACTGCACTTGTCCCACTTGCATGGAAATGATTTTGGCTCCGTTCAAAGTCACTTTAAGACGTTCGGTACTTTGTTCCGTATATTATCTCAAAAGAAACTGTCCATCGTATACCGAGAAATTGTGAGCCATCACCGTGGCATAGCGATGACAATCTCCGTAACGTTTGATATCCTCTTTGCTCCACATCTCGTCGATAGGGTCTAAGATCCATTGGGCAAAATCGGTCAGCGTGTTTGGTCCCGGAAAGATTTTTTTTTCACGTCCTCCAGGAATCTTGCTGCAGTGAGAGCAATGACTAAAGATAGGCTCTTGGATGCACTTCTCGCACGCTCGATGAGCCACGCATAAATTAGGAATGTAAATACCAGTCTCTTGCATGCATTCGAAATCGAAAAAGATGAAATTGCCTTTCTTCTGTTCATCTTCCTCTTCATGTTTGGAATGGTATTTTGGAATGAAGCATTCGTGTTTCAAGTCCACGATTTGGTGACAGATGTGACATCGCTTCTTTCCCGAATATACGTGCGCCTTGTCTTATTGGTATGTACGACTTGTCCACAAGTTGGACACAATCTCAGCAGCTGACAAGCACTTTTCTGTTGTTAGTAACAGGTCGGACTGACAAAATTGCGCTGACAAGCTGGACAATGCACTCGTTCATGTCCCTCACATTTTGATCCACAATGCTTGTGTTGATCTCGATTGTTATAGCCATAGTCACATTTCTCACAGTAATACCCGTATCCCAGGAATGCAGTGATACTGGTAATGGCATCGAAATGTTCATCGTGATGATAGACGTGAATGTATTTTCCGTCTTTGAAATTTTTGCTTCGAAACAACAGAGGTCTGCGCACTTCTTGAGTGTGTGCTTTCAAGGTGTAGCGTGGAGCCAAGACATTTTGCAATTTTTGCATTTCAGGAATTCCACAAGCGGTGTCTTTGAATATCGCCGCTTGTTGTAACAGGAGTTCTGCTTCTCTTCGTTGTTTGGCTCGGTCCGATTGTTGAATTGTTTTCCAGTCTCCCAGTATTCATTTCACTCTCAAGCAGACCAGCACAATGGAAGAACCTACACAGATCGAACTTCTGATCAGAGCTTTGCGAGGTATCATACAAAAGTTTTCTTCAGACAAGCCGACGGACTACTCCCCCTCCTTTCGAGATAAAAG
>JAECUM010049185.1:0-10243 GCA_016617855.1 Megalonaias nervosa
TACGAGCTAATCCTGGAATATTTTCAACAATTTTAGTAAATATATTTCCGAAAAATCCTCCTACTATTTTTCTTCTATAAATTTTTTTCTGTTTCATTGTATATCTGAGGTTGTATAATTTTGTTGTCAATCACGAAGTGATTGCGCGTAGGTGTACGTAATAAGTAACGATCTCATTATTCAGATCCAGCTGTCTTCCAGTTTGATCCGTCAGCTGCATGTTTACTTCATTTATTTGATTTTCAATATTTAGCGGATAATATATAATATATCTTGGACTGATTTGCATGAGAGAACCGGGTGGAACTTCTGGCGAAAAACTGTATATTGTCTGACCTTTGCTGCCTTTGGCTGAATAAGAACCAGACGCGATCGAACAATTTACCAATATCGCGTTAACTTCGGTTATATTTACCGGAAGTTCGCCGTCATATGTATAACTTTCTCTGATATGAATTTTTTTTACAGGTGCATCAATAGAGTAAGCTTCAGCTGCATCAGCAGAGTAAACTTCATGAAGAAATCCTATCAGTGGTGCTATACTTCTTGGTGATGTAAAATCGATTGCTGCATCAGGTTTTAATGTTATTCTTGCTCGCAATGTATTATAATTTGGTGCTAGCTCAAAATCATCTGCACTACCACCTGTACTTGCTATAAGTTCTTTTATCATTTTATTTAAGTCAGTTATGTTGTAGGCTCCTTGTGGAATATTATGTCTTCCACTTACTCTACCTAGTGGAAAATTTTGACTAAATGAAAACTCATCATTAATTCCAGTCTTAACATTTGCCATGGCGTTCCAACAAGTACATGAAATTAATCCAATTTCGTATTGTTTTTCACGATCTAGTTCTATTGGCGGAACATACTTTACCGAAAAGTTCGCGCTATCTTTATCAGATTGGCTGGAGTTGAGTAATAATGTCGCCGACATTTATTATTATATTTTTATAAAATTAAGTCGCCGCGATTAAGTCGCGGTGTAAAGTTTCGTATTCGTCAGATGATAATAAATTTCTCGATCTCAAATTATCAAGTATGTCGATGATTTCATTGTCGATTTCAGCACCAACATTTCCTGCTTCTTTTGATGATATCAAATAGCATCAATCTGCCAATCATTTCAGTAACTGATGCAAATATTCTGACCCCTGTTCCTGTTTTCTTTCTATATTTTTCTATATATTCTTCTGCATGTTTTTTTATTTAATATATCAAATTTTCTTTTAAAATTCCACCCCTTGCCAAAACCTTTTGATCTGTTACTTTCTGCTGTTATTCCAAATACGGTAGCAATAACACCATATCTCATTCTATCATAAAGTGGAAGCATATCTTTTTCTTCTTTGGCTGTGTTTAGCTCATCTTTAGCAGCATCTCCGTCTTTTATTATTACATTTATTCTACCAATTAATTTATTATATTCATCATCGGTCCACTTATTTATTTTATCAAGATCTTTTATATCTTCTTTTTTTAAAAATTCATCGTATTCATCCTTTGTTATCTCATTATTTGCTTCTTTTACATACCATCGTCTTTGCTCTCCAACTTCCATATACTTTACAGTCAACTCGCCAACTCTTTTTTGCTCTTTAATATCTTTTACTTCTTTTGTTAAATTTGTTATAATATTTTTAATTTCTTGCGTTGTTAATGTTGCTAATCTTCGTTCAAGTTCCAGCGGATTATTTATTAACCTATCTAGTTCAGCTTGTCTCGCAGCAGGATCAGCTATATTTGTTACAAGTGCCTCAGCTAATCTTTTTTCTGCATCAGATCTAGCAATAACTCTTTCAGCAGCAGCCTCTTGTTGAGCAATAACTCTTCCAGCAGCTTCCTCTTGTTGAGCAATAACTCTTCCAGCAGCTGCTTCTTGTTGTTCTTTAACTAATCCGAGTAAACCTTTCTCTTGTAATTGTTTAACTTCTTCTGACAGTGGTTTAGTTTCTGGTTGTTTTCCAAGTAAAGCCTCAGTAACTGGTTTGAGAACTTTAGCTGCTGTTTCTGCTGCAGTAACTTGACCACGTCGAGCTTGCTGTACTAGCTGTTTAAATTTTGCCTGAGATTGCGCAAGTGTTTTTAGATTTTCGATATGTTTTCTATACTTTGCTTGTTTTTCCATTAATTATATACTATTTTCTATAAAAATTATTGTATATAATTTTCAATACAACATCGAAACATTTTATTCTTATCATTCGTTAACTTATCGAACAAGAAAAAGTCATATTTATTTGCCGTTGCTTGACGATATAGTTCAATAAATTTATCTTTTGCTACGTCGCCGCATTGTTCGTTCGCGATATTTCTAACATCAATATTGTCAAGTCCTGGAAATAATATAAAACAACCAGTATTTCGCCTAATGAATCTGTCGACATTATAATATCCTTGAGCGAGATAAATAGAATTACATTTCTTATTTCGCGACAGTGAAAAATACGATCTGATTTTATTCATTTCTTCATTGTTTAGCGGAATATCATCAAAAACAACTATTTTGTGTTCGGACGAATCGAGTTGATTAACTGGAACAAGTTCTTCCGGTTGTTTGATAATAAAGAAATCCTCGCCAGATTCAAGATCGTCACGAAGTTTGTCATTATAATTGTTAAGTAGCTCGTACTTATCTTGCTGCGGATTAATTGTATAAATATAAACGCGATCGTAGTTAAAATTATCTCCGAGAAGTAAATTCATAAGTAAATTTGTTTTGCCGGATCCAGTTCTACCAACTATAAGATAATGACAATCTGGAAGCTCATTGTTATGTTTATGTTTCACCAACCGCTCTGTATCAAAGTTTAATATAGACGATTTTGCCATTATATAATTTTATTGTATATAATTTTGTCAAGCAGCAAATAAATAATGAGCTTTTACTCAAAATTTGGAAAAACAGTAGGAGATTCAACAACTGCTCAGCAAGGTGACTTATCCAAGTACGCAACTCTTGATCAGCTCAGAAAGGAAATTACTAATTTATTAAATATCACAAGTGTCGATCAAAATGAAGTCGTTTTTCAGGACAAAGAAGGACGATTAAAAATGAGTAATATATAACTATCAGATGTACTTGTACGAATTCCCAACGCGGTTGTTAATAATATAGTTACTTTTGCCGATCAAGGTAAAATACAAGATTCGGGCAAGTCCGTTAACGATTATGTTAGGAAAGCTGGCGATGTATTTACCGGTGACATTATTATGTCAGGAAGAAAAATTACATATCTGGGAGATCCAATCGCAGATACAGACGCAGCAACAAAAAAATACGTCGACGATCAAGAATCTAAGTACGTGTCAGTTCGCGGTGGTATAATGCGTGCATTTCTCGACATGAACAACAACGGTATTAATAATCTCAGAACACCAGAAACAGATTTCGACGCTGCAACGAAGAAATACGTCGACGATAAGGAAATTCCAATAATGACTTCGTTAACGACAATCAATGTAGGAATTGCTACATTTAGAACTGATTATTTTAATCATGTACAAACATTTCTAAATTTTCGTAGAAATGTAAACAGAAATATTAATGACTTTTTTGGTACTCCACCAACTGTTATTAATCTAGCTGACATTAACACGAAAATCAACGATATCATTAGTGGCATTCCTAATATTATTCAAAAAACTAATCTCGTTAAAATTCCTCACAAGCAGATCATTAATATCGTGTACACAGTCGCATCAGGAAAAGCAACATGGTCGCAGCAAAATAACACTTTTAAACATACCGCAGAGGTCACTGGTGTATATAGATTATCTGTATTTAGCAGTGCAAAATTCAGTATATTTACCACATTTCCATGGCGTCATTCAACCGATGATTTTTCTGAAATTGTGTCTATAGTGTTAAATAAAGATGTCGAGGAAACGTTTATGCTGATAGCGAATGATAAAAAGTTAACCGCAGCGACTTATTGGTGGTGTATTGAGTTTGTAGCTGAAACTCCCGAATTAGTTACTTAAATAACGATGTAAAATATGTAACAAATATTATATAATGAAAAAAAATATAGTCGATTTTAATCATATTTCAGAAAACATTCCGAAACCAGATGTTGATGCTCTAATGCAATATTACAGATACTATCATAAAAATCTTTGGTGCGTCAAAAAATGTTACAAATGCTATGCAAAAAATACTGCGAGTGATATCATATCTACCGCTGCTAATGACCGGCTCTGGTATAATTTCAAGTGGCGCATCATTAAATCCGTTTTTGTTAATAATATCAGGTGTCGGCGTTTCTCTTGCAGCAGCTTGTAAAAAAGTTGAACCTCGACTCGCAACTAAAAAAATGCTTGCAAAACAGCAAGTATAACTTATAAAAAATTACTTGATCAAATTCGATCTTATTTGCGTGGTATAAAATATGATATGGACGACTTAATACGCGAGTTCCGCATTATTGATAGTATGTTAACAGATATTCTGCCAATGAGAGTTAGCAAATACGAAAAAGATTATAATAAAAAGTAGATGTTTAATTAATTTTGTATGGCTTTAGTAATATCGTTATCAAATAATATATCAACCATATTGTCAATAAATGTCATCACATCATCTGCCCAACCAGCTATTCTCATATCGCTTTCAACCGCGAATAACCAAACCGACCCATATTTCGGCGATATATGATAGCTCACATTTTTAATGCAATCGCTTATTATTTTAGGTTTTATACCAGTATATCCTGACGATGCTTTGATCGAGTTAAATCTTTTACAAAATCTGTTTGTTAGATCAAATCCAACATGTCGCACTGAGAATGACATTATATATAATATTTTATTTGTTTAATATAACATTTTTTGACTAACAAGTACATAGTAGATATAGATGATGCATCCTATCTCAGTGACCCCCCAGCCCCAAAGCGTAGTACGTTAACATCTTTGTCAGAAAATTTGTTATTTTGAGCTAACAAAGGCTGCTGACAAAGATGTTAACTACAACGTTTTGGGGGGCTGGGGGGTCTCTGAGAAAGGATCATCATCTATAAATACTACTTAAACAATGGCAAAATGCATTATATCGCATAATTATGGATGTTGAAAGGATTAAGGCTGATGATCCATTATATCAGCTTTATATTAATGAAATCGATGATTTAAAACAATTAAGAAAACAAGAAGAAAAAAAAAATGGAAAGAAAAAAACGTAAAAAGCAACAATCTCCAAAACCATTTGAATTACCACCAATATCATCACCACAACAATTTGAATTATCACCGATATTAACACCGGTTTCTAAAATAGACCGAAAAGTACGAGATATACAACAACAAGTACAAGAAGTAAAACGATTACAAGCACCACCAAAATCACGAATACCAATTCTATCTCCAGAACCAAAAGTATCACCGGAACAAGTTGAAGAGGAAGAAGAAAAAGAATTTCAAGACGATCCTGGTGCAACTGGAAGTGGTTTAGGAAGTGGTCTTATTACCTGCCCCAATAATGTCCTTGCTGATGTCGATCGACTAGAAATCCTCATTGGAGGAAAACGAGCTGGTAATAATTCCCCAGAAATCATTAATGAAGCAGCTGATATTTGCAAACGATTATTTACAGGCGGTATCATGGATATTAATATATATCGGTCTCTCATTAATGAAATCGCCGATGAGTATCATGGTGACTAAGTATGTAATTAGTTATAAAGTCATTTAATAATAAAATGATCATACACAATACTCGTGGACCTACCATGGTCAGGGTAATAAACTCTCGATTACCAGTATACAAAACGACCTACGGAGATGGACTAGGTGATGTTGTTCAGGGTCTGTTTAGAAGAATAGCCCCAAAAGCAATAACGATTGCAAAGCAACTAGGAATGAAAGCTATTGATGTTGTGCGTGAAAAGGGTATAGGCGCTGTTGGTAATATTGCTAGCAAAGCATTCTCAGCAATTAACTATAGACTAGCACGATTAATACTCAGACCACAAGCGGTCTGACCTCAACCTGTGAAATTGGCTAGTACTGAAGTGATGCCCGCAAATGTAAGTAAAATAATAAATCCAGCAGCTAATCAAAAACTAGCGGAGTTAGCTGATATTCCGATGTCGGAAAAGGAAAAAAATATAACCGCTAGTCTGATAGCAGGAAGTGGTCTTCGAGTTAGACGAAGACGATAATAATAAAGATGTTTAAGCGCGTATCTGACCCTGCGTTTGACATGGATGCACCAGTTCTCAAAGATGAGTCTGTGCGCGATTATCAGTATTATTCTTACGACGCACGAATTCCAGATCAGCGTGGACGAATCGAACTACAGGTTCAGGATACAAGTAGATATTTCCTACCCGCTGAAGCATTTATTGAAGTAGAAGGTGAAATTTTAAATAACGCTAATCCTGCAGTACCAGCACCATACGCCGCTGATGTTAGTGTCGGCTTTGTTAATAATGGTATTATGGCGTTATTTGATAGCGCTACGTACATGATTGATGGAAAAAATATTGAATCAATCCAGAAAGACGTTGATGTTGCTACAACAATACTAGGCCTTGCAAGATACAGCGACGATTATTCAAGATCAGCTGGTCCATCAATGATGTTTGCAAAGGATACAACTGATTCTCCAGAGTACAAACAATAGGATATAAGACCACCAAGAAATCATGCTAGAAACGCCGATGCGGATGTAGAGAATATGATTATTGATGTAGATACAGATTTCAACTTAGGATTTAGATCACGTCGAGCAATGTTGCGTGGTGGAAGAAGAGTATTTTCATGTGCAATTCCACTGTCACATATCTTTGGATTCTGTAGAAATGTTAGAAAAGTCATTTTCGGAGCCAAACACACAGTTGTACTAGTACAAAAAGGCACACACGATGATGCAATCTGGCGACTCCCCGGTACTGATCCTGGTATAGTAGTACTAACAAAACTTTTCCTGTGGATGCCAGTGATGACTCCAACAATATCCGAAGATGACCGGTTGTTATCTTTTATGAGTCAAGGCGGTAAATCAACGTTGTCATGGTTGACTATGACCACAGATGCTATCCAGAGTAATATTAATGGTTTATTTACATGGCAGATAGCTTCTCAACAAGGTGTTTCTGCACCACCAAGACATATTTATTGCGTTTCAAAATACTGCACGAATAAACGAACAAAATCTTAGTATTATGATATTTGACAATCTTGGTGTTTCTGAGGTTTCATTAAGGATAAATGGACACCAAGAACCATCCGAGGATATATTACTGAATTTTGAAAATAATCGTGTAGCACGTGCATATCATCGATTAATGTCGTTCATGGGTCGTGATCAAAATATTGATACTGGTTTACAAATATCGCAGCTAGATTTTACATCGCTGTATCCGATTTATTATTTTTCGCTAGAACATTTAGATTTAACCAGACAATCTGTTGTAGATATTCATTTTCGAGCTCGTGTAACTCGAGGGGTTATTGTTAATTACAGAGCAATTGCTGTTATACTCAGCGATAAATCTATGTTACTCGAGGGTGTTGGTGGACGAATGAGAGTTATTGATGCTCCAGTAGAAAATATGTAAAATATTTTCTAAACATGTAATTAGATCGTTCATAATAATTATAATGTCATATCATCACGTTAGTGTGAGTCTGACTCCTGGTCAGATTAAAAGGCTGCAATCAGTATCAAAAAATAATTGTGGAATAAAAATATCGCTAAAGCGAGAACAAATGACCGGTGCAAATAAACTATCGTTGACCGAGCGTCAGTTTAAAAACTTCAACGGCGCTAAAAAATCAAATAAAGGCGTTAAACTTAATCTTTCTGCGGGCGCCATCAAAGATATTGCTAAAACGGGTGGTATATTTCCACTTCTTGCAGCAATACCAGCATTAATAGCAGCTGCAGCACCAGCCGTTGCAAAGGCAGCTGCGCTAGGTGCTGTTGGAACAGCTGCTGGAATGGCATTAAAGAAAGCAACAGGAAAGGGAATCAAAAAAAAGGGAAAGGGTCTAAGATTGCCAGGGACTCCACACTGGTACGGAAAAGGTCTAAGATTACCAGGGACAGTTTACTAATAACACCCATGTCCAATTTTGATTTACTTAATGCTGCTAAGCAATTAAAAATAAAAAATTTCAGAGGTGTTTTTATGCGCGATCAATTACCTACCGTTGCAATGCAACATGAAACCGGTATTATTAATCTCGATAAAAATTCTGGCCCAGGCACGCACTGGGTCGCATATGCAATTGATCCACGTGGAATTATTTATTTCGATTCGTATGGATTAGCACCACTGAAAGAATTTCTTCATTACGTTAGCAATAATACTGCTCCAATCTGGTATTCAACGCTACCGACACAAAAAATAACTGATCCTCCAATATGCGGTCGTGAAACCCTCGCTATGCTTGATGCTGTATCAAAATCAACAGCACCGCCTCATAAAGTCGTGCACGCGTTCACTACACTACGTCATAACACTTAAACTGATATCAGTAAATATAATGGTAGATATTTATGGAAGATCCTCAGGTAGAGCTCAGAAGGTCGATTTATCTAAATATGCAACCATTGATCAGCTCAGAAATGAAATCGATGATTTATTAAATATAACAAGTGTGGATCAAAATGAAGTCGTCGTTTTTCAGGACAAACAAGGACGATTAAAAGCGAGTAATATACAACTACCAGATGTACTTGTACGAATTCCAAACGCGGTTGTTAATAATGTCGTTACTTTCACTGATCAGGGTAAAATACAGGATTCCGGTAAGTCGGTTAACGATTATGTTAAGAAAACTGGTGATGTATTTACCGGTGATATTATTATGTCAGGAAGAAAAAGTACGTATCTTGGAGATCCAATCGCAGATACAGACGCAGCAACAAAAAAATACGTCGATGATCAAGAATCCAAATACGTGTCAGTGAGCGGTGGTATAATGCGTGCATTTCTCAACATGAATAGTAATGGTATTAATAATCTCAGAACACCAGAAACAGATTTCGACGCTGCAACGAAGAAATACGTCGACGATAAGGAAATTCCAATAACTACTTCATTAACGATTATCAATGATGGAATTGCTTCATTTAGAACTGAATATTTTAATCACGTACAAACATTTCTAAATTTTCGTAGAAATATAAACAGATCTATTAATGATTTTTTTGGAACTCCACCAAATGTTATTATTAATCTCGCTGACATTAACGCAAGACTCAACGATATCATTAGTGGTATTCCTAATATTATTCAAAAAACTAATCTCGTTAAAATTCCTCACAAGCAGATCATTAATATCGTGTACACGGTCGCATCAGGAAAGGCAACATGGACACCGGAAAATAACACCCTTAAACATACCGCAGAGGTCACTGGTGTATATAGATTATCTATATTTTGTGCTGAAAAATTTACTATATTTACCACATTTACATGGCGTCATTCAACCGATAGTTTTTCTGGAACTGTGTCTATAGTGTTCAACAAAGATGTCGAGGAAACGTTTATGTTAATAGCGAATGATAAAAAGTTAACCACAGCAGATTATTGGTGGTGTATTGAGTTTGTAGCCGAAACTCCTCAATTAGTTACCTAGATAAGTATAATGAATCAAGAGTCATTTATCGACGTTCAGCGTCACAGATACGCTCAAGTATGTGAGTGTCAAACTAAACTAAAAAATATCATCGACGATTACACGATAAAAGTAAAAAAATATCGTCGTCGTATGGTTGTTATTGATATAATGGTATACTCGGTTTCTGCTGTTATTGCTGGAACTGGATTATTATTATCAATAATAACGATGACAGCGCCTGTAACAATTATAGTTTCAACGGCAACAACATGCGCAGGTATTTTCAGTATTATCTCTAAAAAAATATCTACGTGTACGAATGATAAACTAAACGAGTACGTGATGAAATTACACACAGCAACAGCCGCATACATTAAATTATGCTCGTATATTTCAGCGTATCTCAGTGATGGTAAAATATCCGATGAGGAGTTCGTAACGATAATGAAAACCTACGATGAAGCATTCATAGTGGAACGCGATGCATTCTCTAGTGACGGAAAGATGGAGAATTAAATAATAACGATAATAATAATGTCAGAGTCGCGCGAACTATTACAGCAGATCGTAGCTAATACAACGCCGTCAAAAACTACTATGATATCATTAAGTTCAACCAATCCTGAATTTAGAGTTAATTTTCCGACTGCAATTCCAGCAAAGGAAATAG
>JAECUM010049191.1:0-22149 GCA_016617855.1 Megalonaias nervosa
TTTTTTTTTTTTTTTTGTTTTTTTTTTGTCGATCATATTTGGACTCAGAATATAGAACTAGACCATCTGCTTGTAAAATCATAAACAGCTTTAGCATATCAGAGAGGACTGTTTATAGGAGAAGCGTAAACAATTACACGAGAGCTCTGTTAAACGGAACCCCAGGTGGGGGCCCTTGGTGCAAATATCATGATAGCTCCTGCATTTTATACATTTCCAGAGCATACTTTTAGCGA
Source organism: Megalonaias nervosa (assembly GCA_016617855.1). Lineage (NCBI taxonomy): Eukaryota > Metazoa > Mollusca > Bivalvia > Unionida > Unionidae > Megalonaias > Megalonaias nervosa. The sequence continues at coordinate 237 of JAECUM010049191.1, forward strand.
TCTAACTGTAAAGAATACTTACCATAGGAAACGTTCCTGTTGTTTCGAGCTCATTTTTGGTTGATTTTAAGGGTAGATGTTATTGACGGCTGTGGCCCGAAGAATGTCTTCAAAACGTTATTAAGAAAAAAAAAATGTCATGCCATTCCGGTCTGCATAGGAAATCATGCCATATGCTTTTGGGCTCAGCCGTGAGATTTGCAACTCTGAGTTTTTATTGGGAAGTCTCCTTGATCTTGTTGAAGGGAGGACGGAGACGATGTTATGACCTGCTGGGAGGACGGAGACGATATTATGACCTGCTGGGAGGACGGAGACGATGTTATGACCTGCTGGGAGGACGGAGACGATATTATGACCTGCTGGGAGGACGGAGACGATGTTATGACCTGCTGGGAGGACGGAGACGATGTTATGACCTGCTGGGAGGACGGAGACGATGTTATGACCTGCTGGGAGGACGGAGACGATGTTATGACCTGCTTGGAGGACGGAGACGATGCTATGGCCTGCTGGGAGGACGGAAACGATCTTATGAACTGCTGGGAGGATGGAGACGATGTTATGGCCTGCTGGGAGGACGGAGACGATGTTATGGCCTGCTCGTTGGTTGGATTTAAGTAAGAGAAAGTTGAACAGAGTCACCCTCGCTCTCTCGTCCAGGCCTGTCTCACTTTAGTGGCATGAAAATGTCGAAATCTCTGGAGACAGACCTGGATGGCTATCAGTTCCTAATGCACATGAACTGATGCTCTGCGCTGTCCACCCACCTCTTGCCATAGGCCTTTGCAGCAGCCTGGAGAGATTGGATGGGGTGGGGTGGGGTAGGATGAACATATCTGCTGGCTCGTCTGATCCACCAGATATGACTTTTCAAAGGGAGCTACGTGTAGCTGAAAAGTCAACAGTCGCCGGTATATGAAGTAGATTCTAGTGTTACTTACGACAGCAGCCAGAGCCTGGCCTGACCTGAACATACATATATACGTACGCGCGTGTATACATGGCAAGATATATTAACACATCGATTCATATAACTATCCATTTACCTATATATTCATTCATTCTATACAATATCTTGACACAAACTTCCAGTATAGCCATAGGCTGCAAGCAGTTCTTTCCTGAACATACATGTGTGTGTGAGTGTCTATATATATATATATATATATATATATATATATATATATATATATATATATATATATATATATGGCGCTATCTGTATTTACCTATTTATATATTTAACTCTCCTGTCTCAAAAAATGGCTTCGAATTTATGCGTAAAACAAACGTCTTTTAATATCCAGTGATAAACCCATAGTGACATGAATTATATAGAGTATATGTTTGTAACGGGGGACTTTAAACGTTAAAGCCTCCTTAATTGATTTGGCGATCGTTAACTAGGGAATGACCTCCCACAGTGTTATTGCCCAGTGTGGACGGATAGATGGAACGTTAACAGATAGCTGAGCAAGGCTATTGAAAGAAATAACAACTACGAGCCCCTTTTACCAATAAATAAAAATAAATTTAATCAATTAGTACATAACCAAAATTTCACTTTCAATTAATACATGACCAAAATTTCACTTTTCAATCCAACAGATTTACATTGATAGAATTTATTCGCAGTGTTCAATTTACATCATATTACGAGTGGTGAATTTAGAGTTAAATTCCACGCTTGACAGCATCACCTGGCGTCTGTCTCCTCTCGTCTTGTTTCCACGTCTAATGCGTGCGCTTTGGTCCTCTTTCTGACCCCTGTTTATCCCGACCTCTCTTAGATGCGGATTTCCCCTTGACTCATCGGGTTTTCCTTTTACTTCTCTTCTCCTTTCTTCGAGGGTATAAAGCTGTTCCCTTAATGCTGTTCTTTCTTTCTCCCCACACAATCGTGTGTCAAATCTCTATAGCCTGTCTTCCTTTCTAAGACAGCTATCTGACCTTTCTTCGTTAACGAGGGAAACACAATTCTATTGTTCCCACGGAGTTAGACCTTTCGTCTTCTCACAAGGCAAGAGTCGAACTGAAGAATTCTGAGCAAGTTGGTACCCTAAATTCTAGTCTCCCAAAGTGTACGCCTTAATTCTTTACCGACCAATCAGAAGTAACTGTTCCTAAAATTCTGCCCAAATAATCATGTCTTTCATCAGATTTTAACAGCCTAACATATGCTGCAATTAGCTTTCCTTTGAAGATCAATTATCTGACATAAAGTCCTCTCCCGACTGATACGGTTGTAACTCTATGTACGCTGTGTCACTATACCATTACGATGACTCGGTCAAATTCTACTGAAGCTTAACGTAGACCCTTTTATGTTTCAGAGATGAAATAAGAGAAATATCAGTGAACTTTCTCAAGACCTTTTGGCTTGAATAAGCTAACTTCAATGCACAATTATTCACATTAAGTTTTAATAAGTCTTCAAAATTCGCCACATTTCAATATTATTACCAGGACTCTAACCACGTCATTCAATATATTCTCAATTTGTGAATGAAAAAGAGGAATTTTGTTTTTGCCTATAACTTCTTTTCTTCTTTCTGTTTGGAAAGTATTTGCAGACTTTATCTAACGTCATAGATAATTAAACATTATATAACAGTGAATAGAGTTTTATCATGAACAAAGAACGCCTGACTCAATTAAAATACCACAACGCTGGCAGATGGTTGATAGTCGTGTCCGCAGTGTACAATGCTACAGTCTGTTTCAAAATGTATTTTTAACTGACTCTGGATACGTAACATGACACTTTAATTCTTACTCCTCAGATTTAGAAGAGTAGAATTTATGTTATCCGAAAACAAAATATTGCCTATCTTAATTTAATAATTTAACAGGAAAATATTAATTTGAGTGGGTTCTTTCAAAGACCGGCAACAATGCATTGCTTCTTTGCAGTAAGTCACCAGTATCTGTAACTTGGAATAAGTTTTCAAAACAGATTTCTCAGTGGCGTAAATTCCACAATCACTCAGCGTGTGAAAGTGTTGCCAAAAGAGTTAATGAAAGGAGATATAAGTTGTTTTTCAAATGAAGATTTCCAGATTTGTTTACTCCCCCTATTTGTCGAACCCTGATAACACAAAGTCTGGCCTTTTCTTTTCTGCAGGTTTCCTTTTTAGCAGCTATTTCTGTCTGAAATCTCGCATTCTTTCACAGTATTTTGACCCATCGGTCATATCCACATTTGCAACATATTTATCATATCTGAACTTATTTGTTTTGCTTTTATCTATCCTACAATCTGATACTCTTTCCTTAAAATTACTTTTTGGTTTCCCTCGCCTCGTTCTTACCGTATAATTTAACACAAAATACGTACGTACGTACATACATACATACATACATACATACATACATACATACATACATACCTACCTACCTTTAATCCTGACAATGACACTATAAACAAAACGCGATCATTTGCTGTTTTATGTCACACAGTTACAAACACATCGACGTTAAAATGACAACATCCGAGATTGGGTACTTTACATTCACTTTTACGAATTCGAAAAGGAGAAATTACAAATAACAAAATATTTATCCAGTCAAAGATGTACAAATTACATAACGTTTTTGAATCGCATCCATGCATGGGAGATCATGTAGCGGAAGCCGTTCTATGAAATCTACACATAACAATTACGTCTGTAGATGATACTTGGTATAATTTAGCTGCATACCAATCATCATCTTGCTGCTTCCCTTTCATTCTTCCTGCCTTTACACATTAAGCGACCTATTCAAGTTTTCTAGAGCAGTGGGACTCGGAATGATGAAGCGATTAGTTCCAGATTAAAATTACTGCAATTGATGCCTACAAGAAATCGCCACTCTATGAATTTCGTTATGATTATTATAAAAAATCGTTACTCTATTAATTTTGTTTGAATATTATAAGAAATCGTCACTGTAAGAATTTTGTTTGGATTATTTATTTATTTCTATTCAACCATGTCGTCATATATATTCTATGTTTATCCACACATACATTGGGTATTCGCATTACTGAAGTTAAGCTATTACGTCCATGCTAGGACTATAATGATATCAAATAGGCATATGATCGTCTGAACGATGATCATTGGTCTACACGGATTTAACATTATAATGTAGTTAAGGATATGACGTAAAGGTAAAACGAAAATATCTACATCTCACTTGATCTCTTAGACAGAAGTTTACTAATTCAGATGCATGGCTGCAGGGCATGCAGTAATATCACATAGGGAAATGTGTGTATGTAAAACAGCCTGAAATACATATCACATAGGGGAATGTATCAATGTAAAACAGAGTGAAATACATATTATATAGGGAAATGTATGTATGTAAAAAAAAACTGAAATACATATCACATAGGGAAATGTATCTATGTAAAACAACTGAAATACATATTGCATTGGAAAATGTATCAATGTAAAACAGAGTGAAATACATATTACATAGGGAAATGTATGTATGTAAAACAGCCTGAAATATATATCACAGATAGAAATGTATGTAAAACAGCATGTGATGTATATTAAACAATCTGAAATATATATTACATAGGGAAATGTATGTATGTAAAACAACCTAAAATATATACCAAATAGGGAAATGTATGTATGTAAAACAGGCTAAACTGCATATCACATTGGGAAATGTATGTATATAAAAATACATTTGTCAACAAGCAAGGATGGTCTTAATATTAGATTTAAAAATATTCACGGTAGATATTGGCCACAATCTTGTAAAAATGGGGTTGTCACCAAGCATGGGTTTGTCATCCGATTCGTACTGTATATTATTATCAACAATTTTGCGGGGCCAGTTTCTGTTACTTATTATACACACATGGATTAGCATACTCGGCAATTCTATGCAGCGACCACGTCGAAAATACATTTCACAGAGAGGACGGACAAAAGGGGTGGTGTGTAGATTCCGTCCAGTGTATTCGCAAAAAAAAAAAAAACTTTTAGCACACCTATATATACCATGTTGATTCACACTGCATTATATGAACTGTAACGTTTCTTGTGTAAACTCATATACATAACGTGTAGTTTGTGAGAATATTTGGAACTTTTCCTCGAAAGCTGGTTTGTAAACCAAGGTAACTGCAATTGGAACATCCTCGGCCTTTTTTGTCAAGTCGAGAAACGAAATATCGGATGTAATCCGCCGCTATCGAGAACTATATTCAGAACTAATTTTCTTCACATGGCATAAAATGGCGGCGGAAGGAGACAAAGTCATAATCAGAACATTGTTGACGTTATCTGTAGCCGAAGAGGTGGTGCTTTCCCGCCAGAGGCGAATCACTATGCCCATGAAATATATGTGTATTCCTCCAATATACGAGGTTATTACTCAACTTGACGGAAATGGACGGGTGATGTTCTGACTGTATTAGTTGATGTAAGGAACTTTGGAGGAGTCAAAATGTTGAGTCATGCACGTAAAATTCTCTTACAATATTACAAGGATACGGCAAATCATTGACAATGTTTTAATAAGAGCACTGAATATCTATGATAACGTTACCACCAGGTAATAATTACTAAACGACCCATGGATTCAGACATTAGCCTGTAAGATGATTTGTCACTTATGCTTTCATCCATGACCCATGGATTCAGATATTAGCCTGTAAGATGATTTGTCACTTATGCTTTCATCCATGACCCATGGATTCAGATATTAGCCTGTAAGATGATTTGTCACTTATGCTTTCATCCATGACCCATGGATTCAGATATTAGCCTGTAAGATGATTTGTCACTTATGCTTTCATCCATGACCCATGGATTCAGATATTAGCCTGTAAGATGATTTGTCACTTATGCTTTCATCCATGACCCATGGATTCAGATATTAGCCTGTAAGATGATTTGTCACTTATGCTTTCATCCATGACCCATGGATTCAGATATTAGCCTGTAAGATGATTTGTCACTTATGCTTTCATCCATGACCCATGGATTCAGATATTAGCCTGTAAGATGATTTGTCACTTATGCTTTCATCCATGACCCATGGATTCAGATATTAGCCTGTAAGATGATTTGTCACTTATGCTTTCATCCATGACCCATGGATTCAGATATTAGCCTGTAAGATGATTTGTCACTTATGCTTTCATCCATGACCCATGGATTCAGATATTAGCCTGTAAGATGATTTGTCACTTATGCTTTCATCCATGACACATGGATTCAGATATTAGCCTGTTGGGCCATATGTTTTGAACTCATGTTTCATCCATGACCCATGGGTTCATGCAATAGCCTATAAAATAGTTTTTTACTCCTGTTTCTTAACCCATGGGTTAAAACATTAGACTGTAAAGTAAGTTTTTAATCATGTTTCATCCATGACCCATGGGTTCATGCAATAGCCTATAAAATAGTTTTTTACTCCTGTTTCTTAACCCATGGGTTAAAACATTAGACTGTAAAGTAAGTTTTTAATCATGTTTCATCCATGACCCATGGGTTAAAACATTAGACTGTAAAGTAAGTTCTTACTCATGTTTCTTGACCCATGGGTTCAAGCATTAGCCTGTAAAGTAATTTTTAAAACCATATGTCCTAATTATGGATAAGTGCAACAAAGTCAAGTATTTATTCAGTAACATCGACCAAGCTGACACATAATTCTGCTCCCAAGACAGAAAATTCAAGTTATGGATAGTATGAAAACTAAATAGAAACTTTATTTAATTAGGACTCACGCTATGCCAGTGCATTCTCTTCTTCCATGAAAATATATTTAAAATAATTTACAAGTCTATCATCATATATGCCATAAAATTGGAATGGAACTATGTTTTTATCTATTAATACGATGAGCACAGCGGGAAACATAGATCGGATCTTTATGGAAACTTGCCATTCACTTCTACGAGAGTGGGTCATAATGGATTGGTACAAGGTCGGATTCAAATTTGATACAAAATCAAAATTTGGATGGTATTAGAGCGGGGATATTTGAATGAGGGTTGGGTCGAAACATGGAAACGCAATAAGACTGGAGACTTTGAAAAAGGTTTTTCATCCTTTCTCAGCTTTAACCTACCCACTCCAATCCCAAAATGTCTGCGCCTAGGATCAAGTCCCATGGGCAAGAATAGACCCAGTAGCCAATTTCAGCTGCACAGCGGAATTCGTATTGCCATGTCCGTAATTGTATATAGGGCTATAGAGTTGGTATCTCATTGGCTTCCAAGTTATGAACAGGGTCGCAGATCCTTCTGTCCTTCTTTAACAAAGTAACATGTCTGTAAATGTCAAGGAAGTATATACACTGTATGTACTTAATAATGGGATGGTCTCAACGGTTTCTACGTTTCGAGGCTGGTGCCATGTAATTTGTCCCTGTGGGATAGGGGCTATGTAATTTGTCCCTATGGGATAGGGGAAGACACATGATATGACACGGGTCCCAGTTTGTGATGTGTTGTCACTCGAGCCATTTCAGACACACGCCATGTCTCGCACATACGGCCAAACAATACCCGAGTCATTTAAAAATTTATGTAAAATCACCTCTGTAATGAAGCTTCATCTTGAAGGTGACTAAAATTCCAAAAGTGTTGGCTGAATCTAAAACTATAGGGCAATCTTTGGGTTATTTTTCCTATATCTGTCTTCAGTGGTGTTTGTGGAAATTAAGGATATTACAAACATGCGTACGAACGTACGGATAAGTACATTGTATCACGGTATTCCCGTGCTTCTTGGAACTTCTCGTTCTATGCAGTGAAATATGCTGTGTACAGCTGTACTAATGCTTTTTATAGGAGTGGACAGCTGTACTGATTCTTTTTACTGGGTTGTACAACTGTACTAGTGCTCTTTTATGGGAGTGTACAGCTGTACAGATGTTGCTTTTTATGAGTGTACAGTTGTCATGATCTTTTTATATGAGTGTACAGCTGTACTGATGCTTTTATAGGAGTGTACAGCTGTACTAATGCGTTTTATATGCTTTTGCAGCTGTTCTGATGCTTTTATAGGAGCGTACAGCTGTACTGATATTTTTTATCGGGACGTACATCTGTACTGACGTTTTTTTATAGGAATGTACAGCTGTACTGATGCTTTTTATATGCGTGTACAGCTGTAAAAGAATTTATTCAAGAAATGGCAGATGGGCCTTTCATAAACAAATGTGTTATCCTCGTTAATTAAAGTTATTTATTATTATTATTATTATTATTATTATTATTATTATTATTATTATTAAGAAATATTCAAATCTTTAACTTTAAAGGAGATTACAAAATGATCACCATGGTAATGTCTTGAAGAAATATTTAAATTTGTCATTAATATGAGGTCACAAACACTATTAATGATTACAGGCAACATTCATTGCTCTGTTTCAATAACCGTCGTGGCGTGATCTTTTTCTAACATAAACATTATCCTTGAAGAAAACTTACGTCTAAAAGAACGAAGACGCCGTTAACTTTATTGGAAGCATAACAAACGATTTCTTTTACTAAAAGTACGAAGGCGCTGTTTCCTCTGACATCTAGGTACCGTTAAGTCATGCTGTTATGAAGTTGGTTAAATCTTCAACCACCTCCCACCTCAACAACACTACCCTGACCCCAAAAACATACAAATCTGCTCGAAATTCAACGATTTCCTCAACTTTCAAAACACTAATTTGGAATAGAATTCCAAACATTAGAGTTTCATTTTATGATCATTTTAGTTTGCTGTGTTCTGTTTCTGTGCCATTTGAACGCTTTGATATAAAAAAACAGCGTACGTATTTGTACAACGACGCTAATCAGTCAACCGAAACACATCGAGCTGGGATTTTTTCCTTTCATTTTGAGTGTTTGAACATGAAGCGATCGAGAAATACGTCAAACATCACGGCATATGGCACATGGAAAACATTCTACAGGATATTTAAATATAAACAACTGACCGCCAACATTGGTTTAATTATGATCCAACACAAAGTAACATAGATCAAGGTAGCACACTTGGATTCTGTATCAAGATACACACAATAACAACGTTCTGTGTTATGCACACAGTGAAGGGCAGGTCAGATTTTATAGCAATATTAGTGCATATCCTTCCATTTGAACTGAATAAATCTAAAGCCCACTTTTGAAAAAAGAAGATATGTTTCCATGGAACAAAGTCCAATTATTTAAGTTTCCATGGAAACTAGTCCAATTATTTTATAAAGGAATTTGAGGATACAATAATTATTTTTCATTTTGAGAATGCTTTTGAGTTTAAATGCTTATGAGTTTAAACACTTCTGTTTATAGCTACTAAGTAATGAAGATTTAATTAAGATACAACTATCTTGATTACTATATATCAGAAATACATGCGACAGAAACACTTATAACTGCGTTGGTTTCAGTGCAGCCATGCGTACATAATGGTAACAAATCGTGCAGATATCCCTCTGATGTATTGGCTTATGTCAGGAGAGAATCATAAACATGCTGCAGAACTATCAGAAAGTCTGCGTTAATCTGATAATATCCACTAAATATTTAAATATATTTTGTTACCGGTGCGATGTAATATTTGTATACATGTACAATGGGCAATGCATATTTCGGTCAAAATAATATTTGTTTATGAACAACGGTAATGCATATTCAGGTCAAAATAATTTTTGTACATGTACAAGGAGCAATGTAAATTCCGGTAAAAATAGTAATTAATGTAAAATGGAGAATGTATATTCCAGTCAAAATGATATCAATACATGTACAATGGGCAATGCATATTCCAGTCAAAATAATATTGATACATGTACCATGGGCAATACATATTCCGGTCAAAACAATATAAATACAAGTACAATGGACAATGTATATTCCAGTCAAAATAATATCAATACATGTACAATGTGCAATGCATATTCCAGTCAAAATAATATTAATACATGTACAGTGGGCAATGCATATTCCGGTCAAAATAATATTAATGTACAATGGACAATGCATATTACGGTCAAAATAATATTAATACAAGTACAATGGACAATGTATATTTCGGTCCAAATATTAGTGAATACCCGTACAAATGAAGACATAAAACCTTGATCTATGAGAGCGGTTAAGGCACTTCAGATATCAGTACCTAATTAAACCCCTTACACGGGTTGACTTATCAACCGTTAAGTTGATCTTTATTTTCATTCTGATTCATTTTGTCCCTGAAGAATAGGTACACAAGTCAGTCGAAGGACAAGAATAGGGTACTCAAGTCAATTGATGGGCGTTTAAGATGCTACTGATTGTTTCTGAGGTAAATCCGGGCACATTCGACAATCCAAATGATACGGTTTGAGGACAGGTTGCAAAGAAGGGATTTGTTAATTTTGTTCCTTTTGAGAATAAGTTTGAAGATTGTATCGCTTGTCCTTTAATTTACCTTCGACCTGGAGAAAAACCGTGGGACTCTGCCCTAGTATGAATTATTTAGCGAAACTATCTAAGGTCATCAAGTTCGATGTTTAGATCGTGACTTTTTGTTGTTCATTTTAAAAGATGAAATCAAAGATTGAGATAGGTCACGTGGTTCATCCGAAGTGTATTAAACCTTGTTGAATATTCGAGCTCTGTCAGTTTTTTAAAGACGTGTTTGTTTATTTATTTCCTTTAACCAATATTCAACTCAGGGTCTGACCGATAGCCTAGGTTATCCACCCAAGGGAATCGCGCTTATATTACGTCTTGGAGTCCCCGTCCAGACCACGTGATCCTTGAGTAACTCTACCGTTGTCCCGGCGGGCCAGTCAGATGCTAACTCTGCCTATGAGACTGTTGGAATTTGTTTTACTTTTTCTTTTTATGTATAATGGCGAAGTGTTATTGCATATTATGATTAAGAGTCATTCAAGCCCTTTAAAAACTCTTAATCAAGGTTTTAGATTCAAATTAAACTCGTGTACCTGTATCTTCAACTTTCGTGTACCGTCAATTTATACTGAAAAGCACCTGATATTAACTCCTCTGAATTATCTCCAGCGTGCGATTGAGTCACAAAGGTCAGTTTTACCTTTTCAATTTAAATCTCGCTTCCAGTAAAGGTACCTGCTCGGACACGAGTTAATCATTTAACAATCGGGATCAAATTTGTAAACTCAAGGTTTTGCTTGATTTAAACGCTTATAACGACATTAAAAACCAGTCTTCTAAAGCCGTTCTCGTGCATACGGGGTGAGTGAGTGTAAGACATTTTGATTCTTGTGTTGAACAATCCCCGATATATCACAGAGGTTAATCATCACCTCTGCTATCAAATGTTTTATTTGATTGATGACCAATAACTGTGAGATTGCCTATGTGTTACCGTTAAGCCTCTGTTTCGAATAACCTGGTTACGGCTGTAGACCAAAACCCGTAATCGTTTAAATTTTTGCCTAAAATTCCATATTGAAAGCAATATTGATAAAAGTCCCTCAAAATTGTTCTTCATCTATTGGAGTCAGTAAGACTTATACATAATCCCTGGCAAAGAGAACTAAGTACACTGAGACATTTTTGTCGTTCTTTTATAAGGGAGGCACCTTGTTTTAATTTCTGTGTATTATGGAGTTGCATTTGATTCGTAGTAACCGAGTAAGTAAAACAAAATAGATCATATCTACTCAGGATCAATATAGTCCGTGGAAAGCAATTGTCACTGAATAATACCTTCCAAACTAACGATCGCGTAGCTTTTACGATTATCTAGAATTATCGTTTATTACTATTTTTAAGCCGTCATTTAACTCATGTTTCTAAAACTTTATGAAATAAAATTATATAACTTCACAACCTGCAATTAAAATTTGGATGGCTTATCGGATGAAGGGCTCAAAGATTTTTGATTTTTTATGATTTATATCTTTTTACGTTAACCGTGCAGAATACAAAGACACCCATTTCATTTCATCATGTCATCACAGTCGTGACTTAAATGTGCATTAAATAAATAACGTTTGAAGGGGTTTCTCATCAAATTACTCTACAGTTGCAAGGCAATCAAGAAAATATCATTTCATTTCATGCTTGATTCAAATGTCATGGATAAACATAATTATGTCATCAAATTTTGTTTAATACGATTCCAAAGCCACACTAAAGTTGAAGTGTTGTTGGCACTGGGTTACACCTCAATTGGTTCTATTTCATCTTCTAGTAAGTTTGATTGATTTGGTCGAAAATAAATTTTGTTTTCCTTGCAACATGTTATTTATTTACATATTTATTTTTCACTCTGTGTTTCCATTTAGCTAACTTGAAATAAAACTACTGGCACCGCGTTATGACCTTTGTTTAGTTGCTTTTATATTCTAGAACAGAGACAGTTTCTGAAAATCTATTGTTATTATTAGAAAAAGCTCAAAGTTACTCCGTTACTTTACATTAGTGGCTTTAGAAAGATATTGTTTTGCTGAAAGGACTATTTGTGGTATCTAAAATATAGCCCACATCCATAACGCTCCAAATAAAATGGCGGTTGTACTGCAAAGTTGTAGATATATTTACGAAAAAAGAGAGGTTTTATCAATACCTAAAACACAGAATATTATATCCACTCACTTGACCGGTTCCTAACCTTCGCAGCATGGCCGGATCAGGCTTAGTGTTTAGAGGTGGGGGTATGGGTGGGGTGTTTCCAAAATTTCAAAAGGGCCCTGACTTTCCTCGAAAGGGCACGAAAATCAAAAGTCTGTATGTCTCTTTACTCAAAGCGTGCATAATACCCAATAAACGTGCGCAAGAATAAAACGACGGTGAAGGGACAGGTAGCTGACTGCTTTGAATGTCTCGCCAACACATTACGTTGATCATATACATGGATTGTGTTCACTGGCTTGCCAGCACGTTACGTTCATCATATACATGAATTGTGTTCACTGGATTGCCAGCACGTTAGGTTCATCATATACATGGAAGAACGTTGCGTGCGGGAAAGCCATTGAACTCTATCCATGTATATGATCAAGGTAATGTATTAGCGAGACATCCAACGCTGTTCATGTATGATCAACGTGACGTACTGGAAGCCATTCAACATATACGTATTTTGTTAAATCAGAGAATGTCATGGCATTATTGTATAAATGTTCCTGGTCCGTGATTATTTCGCCAATAATCCTATTTATGACGCCATAGGCTTAAGGCATTATACAGATTACAAATATTCGGATTTAACACGTGACGGTGAATTATCAAAGGCGATTTTCTGGTCATTAGATCGCTAGTGATTAGTTCTATTCACTGTTATATCTACTTGTTAACCAAGTTCTATTTATTCTTGAAAGATGTACACTTTTGAACTCAGATCAACAAAATACTTCTAGTTTTAATATATTGTCAATTTATACGTAAGAACCATGAAATCCCAGATTAAATACAGAATTACATCTATAAGAGGGATTTAAGACGTATTCATCAGATCTAAGAGTCCATTCGACTTAGGCACCTCGGAGTCTTTGCCATCTTCGTTGTTCTTGTACCAAGAATACCGTATATACACACGTATACTTTCGGTTTTGCTATAAGCAACATCGAATATGATCTGCCACCACATAGTGCTCCTGTAGATCAGGATGTATGTTACTTGTTTGACTGATTAGGCGAAACAAACTGTAACTAGATCTGCCGGCGCATTATACGACCACAGATCTGGGTGTGTTCATTATACGACCACAGATCTGGGTCTGTACATTATACGACCACTGATCTGGGTTTGTACATTTTGCCGTTGTATTAGACTCATACGCGCGTATCCATATATCAATTTAAAGTCTTATTATTACACATATCAGTGTAAAGTCTTACTATTACACGTATCAATATAAAGTCATTATTATTACACGTATCAATGTAAAGTCTTATTATGACACATATGGATGTAAAGTCTTGTTATTACACATATCACTGTAAAGTCTTATTATGACACATATCAATGTAAAGTTTTGTTATTGCACATATCACTGTAAAGTCTTATTATGACACATATCAATGTAAAGTTTTGTTATTGCACATATCAATGAAAAGTCTTATTATTACACTTATCAATTTAAAGTCTTATTTTTGCAATTATTTTTGCAAGAAATTTATAAAATTGCATAAAATTTTATTTTTTTTTCCCTGAAACAAAATCGTATGGAATTATTTCGAAAATACCATCGAGAGGCTATGGATTAGTTTGGTTTGGTTTGGTGATATTGAAAGCTAATTTTTACTACACGATAAACTATACAACGCGGCCAATATATTTTAGTGGGGAAAGAATATGGGAAGAATCTCCGACTCACGGGAAGCTACTTTTTCGCACGTACCTACATTGGTCGAGCCAAGACTCGAGCGCATGGGAATAGAGAGATGTTTGAGTGATCTTATACCACTAGACCACCCATGCACCGTCCCCCCCCCCCCCACTGAGAGAGTACCAAGAAATGAAGTAAAATTTTAAAACAAAAACAAAGTGAACAAAGCTTTAATAACATTTTTATTCACTTATTTGGAGCTGGGTACCAAAGCAATTTTGTACAATGGTATAACGCGGTATTTCTGAACCTACGTACCACGGTATACTGCAATTGTTTGGGGGACTTACATTTGAGTATTCAGGGTCTGGGGTATGATACTTTTTTCAAATTTCCTTTGTCAATAACTGGAAAAGTACCCTATTATTTAGTGCGAAATCAATCAGAGTAAAGTGCCTTGCCCAATGATGTACCACGTCAGCCGACCTGATGTTTTTCTGTCGCGAGTTCTTCATGTTAACAAAAGTCAACTCGAGTCCTGCAGAATAAGGCAATGACTATTGCAAGCATATCCAGGTGTATGAGTTGTGTCTATGGCGAGCATATCCAGATACATTATTTGTGTCGTAATTTAGGAACAAAAGAAATTACATTGTACTAATCTCCCTTTATGGTAACTCCGAAATTTACTTAAGATGAAATTCTCGCTTCTATAAAGTAAACATACTTAAAGATCTCTGAAATGTAAGTAAGACAAGACCGTTTGAAGAAGCCTGTTTCTGCTCTAAATGGTAAATCAGAGATGGTTCGACACGGAACATTCTCTTTTGGCGAAGGCGCATTACTTGGTGTTTGGCCTAGTTAAAGAGACGTACCATGGAGTCAAATGCAGACTGACGAAGATATTATGTAGTAATGGTGTCGAATGGGACTGAAATTGAGTGTGTTGTCGAGTGAATAGGGGCAAGAGAATGCATTAACTGCGATATATATCATTCTAAATTAAATGTGGTTGACTTCGTAGACTGAATATCTACAACGACAAAACTCGATACGAGAAGAAAAAATATCATCATGAAATAGCATATTTGTATTCAAAGGTCCTCTTCATGCCGACCATGATGTTTGCAATTGATTTATTAAGCACACATTTGCATTCCATTGCTTTAAATAAACATCAGCTGGAGATTATTTTGTTTGAAGGTTCGATAAAATGTTTTATCTTAAGAAGCACGGCTTTTATTCTTGTCTTCAAAGACAGAAGTAATCATGGCCCATACTTCACTATCCGAGTCCTTTTTTCTGTTAAATACTATAAAAAAAGAAAAACAAACATTTGCACGCAATACCATTTTTAATAATAGGTTTTTTTAATAATAGGTAAAATATAGAAACTAGAAAATGAACCATTGCCACAGTTGCGTTATATATATATATATATATATATATATATATATATATATATATATATATATATATATATATATATATATATATATATAGTATGAACGCTGTATCAATAATATACCACGAGATGTATAAATTTTTCATTAAAAGGAAACGAGGCTCACGAGATGTATAAATTTTTCATTAAAAGGAAACGAGGCTTGCCGAGTTTCCTTTTAATGAAAAATTTATACATCTCGTGGTATATCATTGATACAGCGTACATACTATACATATATTTTATTTATATAAAATACGAGTACATATATTTGCCATTTGAATGGAGTTAGATTGACGAGAGGCAACTGTGTATTGACTGGGTGAATGAATTCACTTCTCTGCCGAGTGTGTCCGCTGCAAAATGTAGTTCTGTCTTTTTGTGCCTATTCACAATTACCTTTTCATATTGATATGTTGATTGTTTTCATTTTTTTAGTTTCTATTCTTATTCACATTGATTAAATCAATATGTTACATTTATGATGTATACATGAAAGATGG
Source organism: Megalonaias nervosa (assembly GCA_016617855.1). NCBI lineage: Eukaryota > Metazoa > Mollusca > Bivalvia > Unionida > Unionidae > Megalonaias > Megalonaias nervosa. The sequence goes on from JAECUM010049191.1 coordinate 16,452, forward strand.
TTTAATGCAGAAAGTAGAGCACTAGGCCTACAGACACATTGATTCTTGAATACTGAACGCTCATCAATGCGTTGACGTATAGGCGCAAGGAAATTAAGCGTGGAATAGAATCTAAGCAAAACGACGAACCAACAAGAGATAATTAAAATATTTAATATATTTAAAGTTGATCTAAGTCATTACTACCGACCATAAATTTGTTTCTCTCTCTCTCTCTCTCTCTCTCTCTCTCTCTCTCTCTCTCTCTCTCTCTCTCTGGTCGATTTGACTTAACATTTACCATCATTCTTCATAGGTCCAGAGACGTTGTGGTATTACACAAGCGAAAATCCTCTATCCTCGTCTTTTCATGGATTTTTACCATTATCTTGATACGATGGTCAACACAGAGAGAGGGAGAGAGAGGGGGGGGGGAGGCGGCCTTTGGATATTTTCATATTTAATTAATAATAATAGATTTTTAGAACCTTATAATAGGTTTAAGAAACAATAAGAACATGAACAAAGCCATGAATACATTGTATATGTGTGACCATAATCAAGACATTTACCTTACTGTGTCGACCGGCAATTGCAACTTTGTATCATTGATTATATTGTTACGTGTAGGCTCGTACAAATGTAGCAAAAAAAAAAAGAGTGAAGTCAACAAGCTTTGTAAATTTAACAAAAATGATTTATTTCCCTAGAAAACAACGTAAAAAATAGAAAATAGGACTTAACGGTTTGTGAATAAAATCCAAAATTTTATCCTAGGATTGAAAAATATAAGTCCTATCACTAAACAGTTCTAATTGAATCCAGGTACTAACGGCAACAGACCCTCGACTGAATCACAGTTTATAATGTTTCCGTTTAGAATTCCAGAATAAATTTCTACTGAATATCTTTCTCCTAGAACTTTTATAAATATGAAGCATTTGTGTAGTTTTCTAGAGAATGAATTATTATATTCGAAAAAATAGATGAACTTCAAAACAATCTGGAAACAACAATAAAAACCTCTTGAGCCCTCAAGGTTTAAAATACAACTGGACTAATCTACTACCAACTGACTGTTTTAAGCCTCGATTTTAGATCACATGATAGCTCACGTGACAGCCGACGTGACTGCTAATTTGAACAACGCACTAAAAGAAAATGCCATTTATCACGTATGCAAGAATAACTATCTAAGAATCAGTTTCTCACGCTGGAAATAATTTTTTTTTAAAAAACTGTCCACAACAGAGCCGTGTAGGCCGAAGACGACTTTGGTGATAGCCAATCATTTTCGCGTAGTGTTTACAAAATCTATGAACCAAAGTGAGCTAAAAATAGTGCTTAAGCAACGGTTACATTCTAATCAGGTCAAGTGAATTTTCCGAAAAGAGATTCAAATCCAATGTAATTATCATTACAATAAAATGTAACGAAACAAAATTAAAATAAAAAAAAAATTAAAACTAACACACAAGTAATTAAATTACATATACGTAACACTTCCCCCCATAAAGAAAAAGAAAGATTTATATAATAACGCTTTCCTTTTACCATATGTAAATTATACATGAGAAAATATGAATTATTATGAACTCTTATGAATTATACAAAGTGTACATGAAATATTATTTCTATATACTGGAAAGTGCATCTGCAATCAAATAGTCTTTTCCTTTGATGTGCCTGATGTGAAGATTATATTCTTGCAAAAACAAACTCCACCTTAATAATCTTTCATTTTTATTTTTAGTCTTCTCGATGAAAGTAAGGGGGTTGTGATCACTAAACACAACAACCGGAGAAGGAGCTGAGCTAATGTAAACTTCAAAATGCTGTAATGCCAATATTAAAGCCAAACATTCCTTCTCGATTGTTGAGTAATTTCTTTGATGCTTATTTAATTTCTTAGAGAAAAAGAACACTGGGTGATCAACACCATTTCTATCTTCTTGAATAAATACTGCTCCAACCCGAACATCACTTGCATCAACAGATAGTTTTAAAGATTGATTGAAATTTGGAGCTGTAAGAACCGGCGCACTTTTGAGTATGGCTTTTAATATATCAAAAGCTTTCTGACATTTTTCAGTCCAAAGAAACTTGTTTTTCTTACTCAACAAGTATGTCAGGGGTTCAGCAATATTAGAGAAATTGGAACAAAACTTTCGATAGTATCCGGCCATACCCAAATATCGCATCAGTTGCTTTCTACTGACAGGCACAGGGAAACCAGAGATAGCCTTGACTTTAGCATCTATCGGTTTAACTTGACCATGTCCCACAATATGTCCTAGAAAAGTTACACAAGCACGGCAGAACTCACTTTTAGACAAATTGATTGTCAAATTTGCATCAGTGAGTCTTTCAAAGAATTTCCGAATCCTGGCTAGATATCCTTTCCAGGTGTCGTTGTAGATAATGACATCATCAATGTAAGCATCACAATTATCTAGACCAGAGGTAATCATATTCATCAAGCATTGAAACGTACTTGGGGAACCCTTCATCCCGAACGGCATTACTTTATATTGATAGAGTCCATCTGGAAACAAAAGTGCCGAAATTTCCTTTGCTCTTTCCGTTAGAGGAATTTGCCAAAATCCTTTTAGAAGGTCATATTTGGTTACGTGCTTGGCATTTCCAATTTTATCAATACAGTCATCGATTCTTGGTAGTGGAAATTAATCTGTTTTTGTCACACTGTTCAACATCTTATAATCAGTGCACATACGGAAAGTTTTATCCGGTTTCGGAACAAGCATACATGGTGAACTCCAATCACTTTTGCTGGGCTCTATGAAATCGTTTTCCAGCAAATACTGAATTTCCTTTTTCAAGTATTCCTGTTTGAGAGGGTTCATCCTGTATGGGTGTTGTTTCACAGGTTTTGAATCTACAATTTCAACGTCATGAAAAATATTGTTTGTCCTCGTAGGAATATCTGGAAACAAGTGCTCATATTCGAATAATAACTGCTTAAGTTCATTTCTTTCTTGTTGTTGCAAATGTAAAATTTTCTTGTCCAGATTTTTCATAATTTCCTAATTCTGAAGATTTGTTGCTCCAAGATCAACAGTGTCCGATTGAATTCCTTCACTTAAATCCTCAGTTTGTGGAACAGGTACAACTAAATTGATTGCACGATTTACTTGGTTATCTCTTTCAATATATTAGTACTCCTATAATTTATTTAGATCAGAGTACTATTATTATAAGTTAACTCATTCATTTTCTTCTTAACTTTGTAAGGACCGTAAAATCTAATTTGAAGAAAATTTTGAAGAATGAGCAAGAGAGAATGAACTTTATTACAAAACTCAAAACTTCTCTCAATTAAAGTTATGTGAAACGGTAATTTCAATTTTCACTTGAATTGCTGAGTGCCAAATTCAAGCATAACAAGCTAGAAAATCCCAGACATAAAATTTGACCTTTGACCAGATTGAACAGATTTAGGAAGGCCAAATGGAGTAAAAAACTTTTTGAAAGCTTTTACTATGGTTTTGGTTTTAATATTCCTCAAAGGAATTGCCTCTGGGAATCTTGTTGACGCACACATAATGGTCAACAAATATTGGTTGCCTGATTTGGTCTTAGGTAAGAGGCCAACACAATTTACCATAATTCTGCTAAATAGTTCGTCAAATGCAGGAATAGGTTGCAGATGAGCCTTAGGTATCTTCTGATTGGTTTTCCTACCATTTGATAAGTATGACAAGATCTACAAAATTTACAAACATCACTTATGATTTTTGGCCAAAAATAGTGTGTCAAGATCTTGTGATAAGTTTTATTTATCCCTACATGACCAGCCAGAGGAGTTTCATGGGCCAAACTAAGTATTTCCTGTCTGTAATATTTTGGAACTACATTCTGATAGTTCACTGACCACTCGTCACTAGCAAGTACCTCGGGATGTCTCCATTTTCTCATAAGAATTCCATTTTTAATGAATTAACCGGCAGGTACTTCAGTGGCTTCAGTTTCACTAATGGCCCTCTGAAACAAACAGGAGATCTCAGGATCTTTTTCCTGTTCGACGACAAGTGATTGTCTTTTATCACCCTGATTAGATAAAAGAGAATGAGTAGTCAAAAGAGGATATCTTTTGATTGATCCAAATTAGAAGTGAAAGTGACCTCATCAAAAGCCCGACCAATACATGTGTTAGCTAAAGGAATATTTTCCTCATCAAAATCATTCTCAAGAGCTTTCTTTGCCATAGCTCTGGTAACTGCACAAGCTGGGTATAAATCAGGGAATTCTTTTTCAATTGGATCAACTTTCTGATCCAAAGAAGGCTTGTCAGCTAAAAGTGGATTAACCACAACCTTGTCTCCAACTAGATCGTTGCCTAGTAACACTAAACCGACTGTCACAGGTCCTGAAACTTAGTCTGATGACAAATTTACAGAATGGAGAGGAACATTAACAAAGCCGCACTCTACTCCCTAATGAGAACATTCTCATTAGAACAGGACTTATCAGAAAAAGGCAAAGTACCTGATAATAAAAGACTCTGAGAAGCTCATGTATCCCTTAAAATTTTAATAGGGATAGGATTGGCCAAATCACCCAAGAGTGATATAGAACCCTTCGACATGAATGGTTCATAATTCTCCATAATAAAATCAGACTGGGGTTTATTAGACCCTATAAATGTATTGCTTTCAATACATGACCGTGACCTTTACCTCTTAGAAATAAGAGCATTTGGGATAGGTCTATCTTGATTCGGATGCTTATATTTCAATTTGAAGCAATCAGAAATGACGTGTCCTTTTTTTCTTGCAATAGGTACACATAGGAATAGACAAGGATTTTGAATCAAGTTTATCAGAAGCTTGATTTTTAGAAGTTGTGCCAGACTGAGTTTTAGGAGGAGTCGTATTAGGCTGAAATACCTTTCTACCAGTAGACTGCTGAGTGAAAGATTTTCTTACAACAGGAACTTTATGAGTTATGGAATACTCATCAGCAGCAAGAGCAGCATTTTCCAAGGTTTTCGATCTTCTGCTCTTCAAGATGATTCTTAATGTCATTAGGAACACAGTTTTTAAACTCTTCAAGTAACACAAGTTTTTTGATATTTTCATAATCATGTTCAACTTTCTTGGCTAAGCATCATTTCTCAAATAACTGCTCTTTTCTCAAGCAAATTCGACATAAGTTTGTCCAGCTTCTTTTCTATAGTTTCTGAATTTTTGCCGATAAGCCTCAGGGACTAACACATAACCCCTTAAGATGCACTCCTTAACCAAATCATAGTCAGAACTTTGCTGTACTGACAGGGATCCATAAATATCTCGGGCCTTGCCAAAAAGTACACATTGCAATAATTCAGTCCAATGCTCCCTTGGCCATTTCAAATTTTCAGCAACTTTTTCAAAATAAATAAAATATTTGTCTACTTCTTTATTTCTAAAAGGGGGCACTAACCTGATAATTCTTGTAATGTCAAAACTTAAATTTGCATGTGAAGTGGAAATGTGCTTTTCACTTGCCAGCTCAAATTTTTTCATTTTAATTTGAAATTCCCTTTCATCCTTCTCTTTTTGTATTTTCATCTCTCTCTCTCTCTCTCTCTCTCTCTCTCTCTCTCTCTCTCTCTCTCTCTTCAAATTGTAACTGCATTTGTTTATCTTTCTCCCTCTCCTGTCTCTCTCTCTCTCCTTCTCTTCAAAATGCAATTTCATTTGTTTATCATTCTCTCTGT
>JAECUM010049197.1:0-17144 GCA_016617855.1 Megalonaias nervosa
CCCCCCCCCCCCCTCTCTCTCTCTCTCTCTCTCTCTCTCTCTCTCTCTCTCTCTCTCTCTCTCTCTCTCTCTCTCTCTCTCTCCATCGTAGCACGCTAAGGGCGAGAACACATAAAAAATGAGCGTACTGGATGTTTCCTCGTTTCTCTAGAGCTGTGAATGGTGGTAAAATTTATAGACAAACCAACCAAACCAAGGGAAAAGATGGAAATAAAACTAATCGTATGGTCGGTAGCAATGTTAATTAAAGCTTAACAATGACTTAGATTAACTGTAAATACATTTAAATGTTTGAATTACCTCTTGGTTCGTCATTTCTCTTAGTTTATATTCCCCTTTCGTTTCCAATGTAACCGCCGGTAAGTTCAATGGCTGCACGTTCAGTTAATTAACCATATCATGTTTGTTGTGCGTTAATTTCTCCATTTAAACAATCTTTCACATTTCAGTTATATGTGTTTTATATTTATTTAATCAATATTAATGAAATAAGAAAGTTCAAAAAAGAGAAAAGCAATTTATTAATTTACAAAGAAGACTGTGAGGAGACTAAAAAGACTCAGAACTACAGTTTCAAGCGGATGCACTGACCACGGACGTGAAGAATTCATTCACTCATATTTTATGAATGACTAATATTTATAGGTTACTGCATTTGTATGAACGAGCTTTTGCGGATTAATACTGTACGACCGAGTAAAGGAGTTAATATTTTCCCATACAAATGCAGTAGCCTTTATATTAAATGCTCATTATCTTATTCTACCTAAATCTTAATGATAAAAAAGAATACATTAAAAGAAACAAAGTAACTCAATTTATGTTGCATTAAAAATACATGGACAACTGTTGATTCATCAATACACGATAACAATATCAGTGTGCACATAGCACGGCCCAGCGACCTTTGAACTTCGCAGCGCGCTCAACAGTAGTTTCAAAAAGAATTGTCGTTTTGGTCTACTTAAAATTGAAATGTAGAGTCATATTGTGAACGAATGCGCATTGCAACAATGTTTCCATTGGTGTGGAATGGATGGATTTTGTTTTTATGTTGATCCAAATAAATTCTGCTTTTCTGATTATGATGGACTGGATTGGGTCAATTCAGTGCAGTAAATGAGAATGGATTTCAGCTGGAAATGTACTCGAAATTCCAGTACAGATTCGGTGTGTATCAGGTTTTGCAGCACATGTCATTCGGATTTGCAGAACTAACTAAGAAAGTACGTTTTGAGGAAATTTAAGATGCATAAATGTAAGTATATTTATTACCATTCTTTTGCCCTGGAAATTGCATCTCGCTGTTGGAGGGAGCCCAGCTATGACATGTATCATACAGTGTGTCTTCTATCGCTAGCCTAACACTGTATCAAGATAGATACACGGGGAAAATTGCAAAGCAGATGTTTCGCGACATTCCATTTAGCCACCAGAAATAATACTTCTTTGTCGTCTTGGTTAATTGACTCCGGGCTCTTACTTCCTACCAAAACCTTCGGTTGCATTTTTTTCATGAATCTAGTATTTTGACATACTTTTAAAATGGTACTTCTCTGGTAGATATGCGATAGCCCTTGGCCTCAATACGATTTTCTATGCTATATTGTTATAATCCCTCGAGAGTACTGGTCATAGTCTGAACCATTCTATTTGCAAAAAGATACGAATATTTCTCATCAATAATTGTTTCAAAGATCAGAACGGTATTTTCAATTACTGTGCCTCTCAGGTTTGTTGTTGACATTGCAAATATCACGTTCATACGTGTGCTTGTTTGAATGTTTCGTTTTTGGATTCAGTGAACTCGTCCACATCGCTAACTTTATCATCTTTACTTTCAAATGGATGAAACAGCTTGTTAAGTTCATTCACAAACAAATCTAATCAACCAAAACCTAAACGTCTACTACATAAGTTTACACGGTTTCTTTACAAAGTAGTTCCTAATACACTATACTATTTTCAGGCACACGTGTCGTGCACGTGCGTGCAATATCAAGGTGCTCAGTATCGTAAGATATTGCACGATTCAGGCAATGTAAAGTTAACGGAGACAGAAATAAGTATATAATAAAATAAATTCCAATATAATGTGCTTAAAATTGTTAAAAAGTAATCGACATCACTGGTTATGAAATTGACATTATCCACCTCCCAATCGTATGGAGATCAGTTACATATTTAGCACAATTCTAAAATTCATATGCATTTGTTGCTCAGAATGTGACAAGTTAGCTGAGTATGACGACTGGAGACAATCAATCAAGGATGGCAATTCCACGAATTTTCTGTCCCAGCTCTTGCCCATACAGGTACGAATGAATTTCTCATCTTAAATCATTTGTTTTGATGCCTTAGTTTAACTAAGCATCTCATATTTTCTTATCCAAACAAAGCGTCTTTCTTTCAGCTCGGCTAGCAACGATTAATTTTCAGTGGATATTGAACACTAAGGGAAAATTAATGTTATTATGTTTCCAAAAAGAATCTTGTTTTACTTCTAGGCAGCTATTTTCTTCAAAACTAGAAGGATTCATTGCCACTGCCAAAAAATCCCGACAGTGTTTCAAGCAATTTTTTAAACAAGCTCATGATATGTCGCTAACGATTCTGGGTATATGCTATTTGCAGTTGGACTGGACTTATAAGCGAGTAGAGACGGTACCTTTTTTTTAACACGAATGTCGTCAAATGCAATACCAGAGCAAGAAAAGTAAAACTAAACATTACAAATTATTCGAATAAGACTTGATCCTGTTCTGAAAATCAATATTAAAAATTACTAGACCATTCATATTTTGGTGTATCTCAAATACACATGCGGATACGAGAACATTAAAATAAAACCAAACGTTATTAGATCACTCAAGACTATTAGGTTTTCAAATGAAAATTTGCTACACCAGTCATACTATAAACGTCATTAGCGGACACTAATTAAAATTTTTGCGCATAATACTACCAGCATGGTAAATACCAGCATAATAAATACCAGCACAATAAATACTAGCATGATATATATACTGAAAGAAACGAGCAGTGGAGATAATCTTTAAGTATGATAATGATAGGAAAAATCATGATTTTGCGAGTTACTTTCCGTGATGAAAATAATATTCTAGTCACAGCACAACATATACAAATATAACTATACCGTGAACAATATCTTTCGCACTGGATATGTTTTATATAACAATCTTATATATATATATATATATATATATATATATATATATATATATATATATATATATATATATATATATATATATATATATATATATATATATATATATATAATCATAACATATTTTCGACTTGCTTCTACATTATGTTTTCGACTTGCTTATACATCATAGTATGTATGAACAGTGATGTAATACACAAAAATCCTAGATGATTTCAGCATGCTACATCGCAGTAAACAGTAATAGTAACCTAATAAACAACTCGTGAAATGGTGACGTACTTACACACATAAGAGAGTGACATTGTTGTACACATATAATAGTAAATATGTAATAAATTAAATCTCTTTAATATTAGCAAATAAATATATTGGATTTGTTTCCTGTTAAATAGATCAGACCGAAAAATTCGATGGTCGATTCGTGGGTATTATTTCAAATTAAGACTATATGGCCAGGTAGCTAAGATGGTACCTTTTTCGCAAATAAAAATACATTGAACCATGTAGGCGGTAAAGTATTATTTCACAAATTATAAATACTACCGCAGTCAATGTTCAATCGTAACAAGTAGTTTTCACACTAATTTTCAAAATAAAAAATTGTGAATCTATTCTGAAAAGACTATAAATGATTCAGCGAAAAATTTATTGAAAGAAAATATCACAGAATATTCTTGACATTAAAACACAAACATCTTAAAGAAGAAAACTACCAACGCTTTTTGTTCGTTCTCCAAGAAGATTAATTAGTCAAAGTATAGACAAAAAATCAAAAGAAAGCTCAATACTCTTTTTAATATAAGAAAGATAATTATCAAAAATGATAGGTAGAAACATTAGAGAGTAAGGTTCAGTTAAAGTCCAAAAAGAGCTATTGATTCGTCTCGCACGAATGGAAATACATGAATCTAGAGCAAGTCATTATCATTATGTAAATTGGTATCATAGAACACAAGCTGTAATTATAATGAACAATATTAAACGGAATGGAACTCTGAAGAGCTATTTGATGGACTAGATAAAAATTGTTATCAGGAAAAGTTTAACTGGGTTTTGATTTTTTAATTAGACAAGTTATTACATGTTGACATATTTATACGAGTAGGAGGAAATTCTTACATAGATTTACCAGCTTTGATAATAAAATTTTCTTTTAAAAAAAATTGTTTTAATGTAGAGAATAGCGACAATTAATGTTTGTATTTATGCAACAGAATCTATTTAAAACCGCAACAACTTTATCAGGCCAATTAGAAGAACAAAAAGACAAAGAGACAGTAGCTTAGATATGCTAATAATATTGGATGAAAACCAAAACAATTATCATTAGTGTGTAGTAAAGGCCTTATCAAAACAGGTTTCATCCTCAAGTGAAAGAAAGCAAAGAAACACTTTGAAAGAAGTGCTTCAATTAATTTTATTATTGTAAATTAAAATTACAAGAATACAAACGAAACAGATAACAAAATACCATATGCACTGTGCCGAAGAGTGTTTGGTCGATATATTTAAAAAAAAAAACGAGATCGTTTAAGGGTTCCATTTGTTTATATTGTTATTATGAAACTATTATGAAGCCAATAAGTATTATAAATGAAGACTCAAAGCAATATTTGATATAGACAATACTAGCAGACACTGCCTTGACTTTGACTTCAATTAATTAACGAGAAGAATGATCCTACATCGTGTAGTGGAAAAGTTTGGTTAAATAAATTTCACTAAAATTTCCAGTAAATTTCAAAGTCAACTTAAGTGACGCTACAAACTGCAAAGCACGAGATCACAATAATTTAACAAGAAAATACAGAGGTCCTTTACATCTGAAGTTTGATTTTAATAGCCAAAATAAATTCCAATATTTATTCATAACTTTTCTGGATACGATTCTATTCCGATCATCAAGACCTTTGTAAAACGCATCCAGCATAATTAATATCATATAATGATGAAACATATCCTTGGTTTAGAAAAGATTGTATAGTCGATAAATTTGTAAATGGGGGCAAAGAAGTTTTCCTAAAAATACATATTTCTAGATGGCTCTAGGTTTATAGATCATTTACAAGATCAACTTGCAAAAAATCCATAGGATGGTAAATTCACATCAATAATAAAAAATCCATAGGATGGTAAATTCACATCAATAATCAAACGTTTTGGAACCTAGATTTTGAAAACAAAAGGATATTTATCCATCCCAACATATCAATTGATTTGAAAGATTTTATGAAACTGAACTACTGCAATTGAAAAAGTTTATAAAAGTCTGACATGATTATGAAGTAGCGGATTATCAATGCATCAATGATGTTATGAAACATTGGAAAATAAATTCTATTTGTGACCTTCACGGCTAATATGTAAAGAAAGATGCTTTAATGAAGGTAAAACGTTTTCTTTAATAATTCAGATCTATGTGTACGAATAATTCAAAATAAGACCCAGCAAATTATTTTACTACACCAAGACTTGATCATTATTGATAGTATGAAAATGAGTAAGGTAGAAATAGAATTGTTGACCGTTTAATTATGACATGTTTTAATGAGTCGAATCTGGATCAGAGGAGGAATAAGAATGACACGAACAGATGCTTCAAGACATGAATCATATATCGATGAGAACAATACAATAATACATGATGGTTATTTTATGTCAAAACGAATCCGAAAGATTTTTTGTAACCTTAAACATACAACAAAAAAATTGGTATGGATGGGACATGTGCTAGGCATTAACCGCTAGATGATTTAAAAATTGGTATGGATGGGACATGTGTTAGGCATTAACCGCTAGATGATTTAAAAATTGGTATGGATGGGACATGTGCTAGGCATTAACCGCAAGATGATTTAAATGCAAAAAGAAAGAACAAATAAAATAAAAATATTCGAAAACAATTAATGCTTTCAAGTGATAACAATTCACTTGGCTGAAGTTTAGTCGTAAAGTTAAAATTACCAACAGATTTACGCGCCTTTCCAAAGAGTATTCTTGCGCACCACAAACATTAAAGAAGAAATTAATAGATGATAATGTTATGCATGTCTATATTGTGTGCTTAACTTTCATTCAAGATAGCAAATTGTAAGGGTCATTTGAAAGCAACATATTACATAGTTAATTTTGTCCATGACTGTGAGTTGTACTTTAAGATAATGTTTGCAAACATGTTTACACTGCCTTTTGACCTTAGAAAGTTCTGGAAGAAAACTCGTAACCCACATCCTGGTCATTTTAGTGCGTCTTAGGTTTTTATATTAATTTGAAGTTGTAAATAAAGTCTTGATTCCTATCGTAATATCAGTCTTTTAGTTGCATTCACTCGTAATTTGAGAGGAATTGTTTATTCAAATTATTCATTGGAATTACAAAGTGCTCATTGGCATTTCTGACTAAATCCCTATCTTGGGGTTTATTGTGAATTCATTCAAGGACATTCTGGATTATATCGTTTGATACATCAAGACTGTTGGCACATACAAGACATTGGCACATCAGTAAATCCATGTCCTGGAATTCATTCGGAATGTTCTATACGTTTGGAATTGTGATATAAATTTTAGGATTATTTTGGAATATTTCACAATACTGTAAGTTCCTCTTAAATTTGTATTTTATAAATTAAATTATTTTTTTAATTTTACTAAACTGGCTGGTTTTGCTTTTATTAATCATTATTATAGGACCATACAGTGGTAACAATAACGAAACATATGCTATTAATTATCGTATTATGACGTTGTATATTCGATGAGGAATATAAAAAAAATAAAAAAGGTACAATGAGCAGTTACATTAGATTAAGAGCCGTGGCTAAAATTATTCATAGAACTTAATACATATTTATAACAAAAAGCAAGGAATGAGTTTGAAAAAGGATTTCTAGCGATAAACTATGTCTTTCAAAAACAGACCTAAAATTTACGAAACGGAACCAATGTAAACATATGCACTGACGAATAAAATAGTTTAAACTTCGAAATTATATTCCATTTGCAACGATAATAACAGCTGAAGATATGATATTATTTCCCTTAAAGAACAAAATGATAAAATTAGTCAAATCAGTTTATGGTAGCTTTACAGTGCTAGAGGTAATTAGGTTGCTTATGTGTTACTTCTACTACAACAAGGTAAAGCGATGATAGCCTGATAAAATTAAACTTTTAATGACCGATCCAAATTCTCTTTGCATTAATAGTGTGTGTGTGTGTGTGTGTGTGTGTGTGTGTGTGTGTGTGTGTGTGTGTGTGAGAGAGAGAGAGAGAGAGATTTTTTAGATAGCTTTAGAGTTAAACTTTTAATGACCAAAGCAAATTTTCTTTGCATTAATGTCGAAACAGACACCTTTAATAATGGTATGATACAAAATATACAGTTTTACGACAAAGGCGAGTTCCAAACTGTTAACATATATTTAATACCATTAGCTAACAAGAAGGTTGCTGAGGTATTTAAAGATGAATGGCGTACAAGTGCATGAACTACGTGGTCTTTGAAGTAAACTAAATGATTTCAAAACTAACATAGGGAACAAAGTGCATAATAGGGTACTATGAAATTTGTTGTTAAAAAGAAAAAATTGTTTATGTATAACGAATGTTCATTTACCCATATTATAAATCACTAGAAATTAATTTAATTAGGTCATTCCAACACGATATATACAATGTCAGGATAAATAACGTTCCCCTTTAACTATATGACAATCACCTTATTTGTTGGATAACGTGAATATTTTGCCAGATAATTATTCTAACTTTATTCTGTCTTGTATTCAAACGGGCATTCCATCCTCAGTAAAATGTTAATTTACTATATTTTTGTAGCTTTTCAATAATTCCATCCATAATAACTGCTGGTACTACATCATTTTCATTAAGAAAGCTTTCATTAGCTTTGTATATTTTGAGTACAAGACTATTTATATCTACCATTTTCACAAAGATCTTTTATGACAGAATTAAGATTGTTTTATAATTAATACCCTTATTCTTATTCTATAGTGCCTATCACTGACTGCTACTTTTGTTAGGCAGCTTATTTTCCTTGCTTACATCATTTGGATTCGTACAATCATCTAAAAATAGTTTTATGGTATATTCCGCTAAGTAATTCAACATTTTATCTCAAATGTCACCACGATTTATTAGAGATACATTGCCATATCTAAAGGTCAGTTTCTGTTGGAAGCCTTATTGTACATAAGCGTTAGACAGATAAATACGATAAAATTAAACGAAAGTTACACTATTATATTTCAGTCAAATCTAGCGCAAACTTTGTGTTTCAAACGTTGTGCAACATGACATAGATTCGCATTATGAAGCTGTTTGTGGTACACTAATGACCTTGTAAACAGGCTTCAAGCGCTCCTGGAAGATAATCGGTTTTAATTCTTTGTTCTGAATATGTATATGTGCATGATAAACAATAATATTGTGTGCGTCATTTTTTGTTTCTATCTGAAGAGGTATTCCTTGCTGAACAGTAGATAATCTATGTCATACTCCATGAAATTTATTACCATGTTTACCTTTTAAATCAATCCATACACAATGGGGACCTCAATAAGGCATAAACTGTATTCAGCTAAGCGTACTGGAGGATAGTCACATCCATACGTAGCAGCTACTGTTTGTACTGTTGTGAAACAATACAGTATATCCAAAATATTGTTTAATTTTGATATTTTGCTTCGTTCATATTTAGAATAAGCATATTGCTCTTTTCTTGTATTAAGCTGAATAACACCTTTTCGTGTATGACGAAAATATAGAAAGTAACATCCTCCAAGATAGTTCGTCATGAGATTTATCTCCTCTTGTATTCAAATCGTTCAATCTTCCATTATGATCATTTAATTTTGCATTAATTGAAACAGTCTTCAGCTCCATAACTGGATTAAGTTATTTAATAATTGACCTGTTTTACAATTCTTTCATTTACTTCTAACGTTTTTTCAACTACGTCATTAATAATTTCTTTTCTAATTTCATCTGTTCTTGTGTTCTAAACATTCGTCTGTATCTGTTGCTATCGTCTGTTCCATATCATTAATCATTTCATCTTTTCATCTAATGTCGTTCATACTCCCTTGTACGACACTAATATTATGAAGAAATTCTTCATCTTTATATACTTTAATATCTGTTAGAATTCGTTGCTTTTTCATTCCGCGAGATAGTGCATCTTTTGAGAGTTCCAGAGTCCTGCTGTTCTTGTTAATCTTTCATGTTATTACTTAAATCTGAAAACGATTAATGGTAGGTTGTTTTCGCAGACATAATTGCTTTATCACGCACATAAACCTTATTTTGTAAGTCCGCTATCTTACTACTGACTTCACAGAAATCATTATTCCTCTGTAACGACGAAAGACTGCTGGTCACCGCTGTCAGTCTATCTTCCAATTTTTCACACGATCTTTAAAATCATTAATTAATATTTCAATATTTTCGTTACTCTCGCGCTTCTCGCTTTTAAGTTCTTTTTGCAACAATTGAAGTTGTGATTGTAATCTATTGTAATTTTCCAGAGATTTATTTATTTGCTCCACGTCACTCTTTAAAGATGATATTTTAGCTTTTGCAGCTTCTTCAAATGGCTGCAAGTATCGCTATATATTTTCTATAGGTGATATGTTTCATTCCACTCGCACAGAATGATAGGCTTGTGAAGTTCTTAAGAATAATCAATCAATCTTACAGTTTATACAGATTACGAAGTACTTGATAATATTCAATCGCTTGCTAACAATCGCTAAGCTTTGAAATAACGAATTGATTTCTGTTTTTTTTTTTTTTTGTTTTGCTTCTTTTTTGTTTTTACATTTCTCTGAGTTTAGTCGCTTTTTATGTAATACTGTGATCCACTGCTGGTAATCTTTTATTAACTTGTAGTCTCCATGTTTGCATATATTTCAAACTATTATCCTATTTAGACGTCAATACTTTTTTGTACAAAGCCTTTATTAGGTGCATCCGATTTATCTATTGGAGCTGCTCAATTTGTAAAACATAATACAAATAGCAAATTGGTTTCCTTTTCAAATAGTCTACAGATTCACGAAATTTGGCACACCATCAAAATCTATTACTTTCGAATCGTCGTCTTGAAGTTTGATATTTAATATGTTTATAGTACCTATTGTTTCGTTGTTTATATGGACTATTAACATCGTATAAGATTAAATCACTGTGAAATACCTTATAATGTGTAGCGACTTTAACAGGGTAGAGGAGGAAGGGTCACAATGATTCTCTGCATTGTTTAGTTAATGAAAGAAAATATATGTCTTTATGCTTAAAAGATCCACAAACTGCATCTTATTCTGTAGATGTATTTTTAGATCACTGACTAATAAATCCTTTTAATTTTGGGTTGTTATTTTTTATTTACAATGTATATTATTACTCACAGTTATTAAAACTTTAGAGTTATGCTTCTAAAATTCAATATCTATGCTTTCATCATTTTCACTATTAGTAGTCACTCCTTGTTTGGCCATTTCCTTGGGCATTATAAGATTATAGAAACCATCTGCTATTGATTTGTTATTGGTTTTATTCTTATCCCTTATATAATAGAAAATAGTGTGCTCTTTTAACATTTTAAATATTGTAATGATCAGCTACAAAATCTATTCTCTATAATGAAATTCATAATTTACCATTTCTGTTATCAGTTCAGTCTGATGAATATATTGTCTCACTCTCTCCTTCCACAGTAATGTGACTAGGCTTCGCTGTTACGTAATTAGTCTTTTTGCAGTTAGATCGTTTTGTTGTTCTGCGTTTAACGCCATTTTTCAGCACACGATAGACTATACATGGCGACCAGTATAACTGGTGGAAGAAGAACCCGGGAAAACCCCACTAACAACCACCGACCCATTGGAAGCTACTGACAAGCTTTTTCACATACCCACATTGGCCGAGCCCTAGACTCGAACCCACGCGGACAGAGGGAAAGACGAGCGCTTTAGACCACTCGTCTATCTGTGGACCCTTTGCTGTTAGTGACATGCTTCCATTTAAGTAACAAGATTTCTTTTCAAATACCAACCATCCCTATAAATAGAACTATACCGCCTTTCAAGTAACAACAATATGTGAGCTTTTCCTGTCATGCGAGCAGATTTTGTAATGTTTTCTCAGGTAAAAATCTTGTTTAACTTTTCTGCTTTACTTTTCTAAATTCTAGTTGTTTATTAATTCGGTGCTTGTTTATTTCTTTGAAGTAAATTGTCTTCAGTGTAAACAACAGTTTCATCAACTTCCAGCTATTGGAATTAATGTTCAATTTATTGTAAACAAATACAAGAACGTTCTCGTATCTATTTCATTACATTTTTTGATTTTGATAATCCTGACTCTCAGACTGGATACTATCCCCGCTAAATAGTTTAGTTCCTCATCAGATAAGGAATATACAATAGAATCACTAATTACCTGTTTCCAGTACATAGTGCAAATGGTTTGACAGCGGGTTTATATGCAGTGTGTGTATGGGGTGTTCAGGGAGGGGTAGTACCTCTGGCGGGGTAGCAGTCGTACTCCCATGGGGTAGCTAGTCCACCTTTGGTCCCCACCTGTCACTCAACTCTCACCTGTGGCTCCCAGTAGCTGTAGCATGCGCAGCGGCCACAGCACGGGCAACGGCTTCGACTGGCCGGCTAAACCAGGTTGAGGGTAGCCGTCGGGTCTTAAACCCTCGGTGATGTAGGTTTGTCTACCTAAGCATGTGAAGACTGGACCCGGCGGACTGCGCGGAGGAACCACTAGCTGGTCAACAGGCAGAAAGGCGGTTACAGCAAGCGAAGTGGAACGCGACTAGGGCACAGTGAGACACCATTAGACACTGCTGGCCATCCACTGCATCCCCCCTATCTCCAGCCGTCTCGACTTTGTCTTGCCACTGGACCCAGATATGCGAAGACGAGAGAGTGAGGTCGACGAGTGCGCAACTCCTCCTCACTGAAATCCAATTCTCACGCGTAAGTCATGACTTCACCAGATCATTATCCCATTCCATCATCATGCAAGTCCTGCGGCGACGGGGAAGTGGCGAAGCGGCAGGTGTGGATTCACTGGCAGCCGTAGTAACAACCCTGCACACAGGCGGCTCAGGCTATAGGGTCGTCTTCCTATGACCGAAGTAGCATGGGAGTTCGGCAGCCACCTGAGAGTCCGAGCAGCCCTCTTCAGGACTACACTGCTCGCCTCCACAGCAAGAGGAAGGGACTAGAAAAGGTGTCCTAAACATTGTCTACTTCATCTTACCCTGGCCAGCTTACCGCGGCTGGCGGGGATCCCACTCCAGCGGTAAGAAAACAAAGAAACAGATCAAGGTGACAACTCTCACCTTAGGCGCATGGAACGTGCGCACACTCATGGATCGTGCCGGGACTGAAAGGCCTGAAAGACGGACTGCTTTGATTGCCAGAGAGCTGAACAGGTACAAAGTCCAGATCACAGCACTCAGCGAGACCCGATTTGCCGACGAAGGTCAACTGTCAGAGGTAAATGCAGGCTACACCTTCTTTTGGATTGGACGCAGCGTGGAAGAACGTCGCGAGGCTGGAGTTGGGTTTGCCATCAAGTCCAACCTGGTCAACAAGACAGTCAGCCCACCTAAAGGCATCAACGATCGTCTGATGACCGTTCGACTTCCGCTCCCAAGAAAGCGATATGCCACACTAGTCAGCGCCTACGCCCCAACACTGACAAACCCTGATGAGATCAAGGACAAGTTCTATGATGAACTGAGATCCACTATTGCTGCCGTGCCCAGAACAGATAAACTCATCATCCTTGTTGACTTTAACGCCCGGGTTGGCGCAGATCACACCTCATGGGAAGGAGTGCTGGGATTGGCAGCTGTAACAGCAATGGCCTCCTACTGCTAGAAACTTGTGCAGCGCACGAACTGCTCATCACTAACTCTGTCTTCCGCCTACCACTTCGCAACAAGACGTCATGGATGCACCCACGCTCCAAGCACTGGCATCTGCTCGACTACGTCATAGTGCGACAGAAAGACAGGCAGGACGTCAGAGTAACGAAGGCTATGTGTGGAGCCGAGTGCTGGACTGACCATAGGCTGATCATCTCCAAACTTAACATCAGGATACAGCCTTCTAGACGTCCTCAAGGAAGCAAGACGCTGAAGCGACTGAACGTCTCCAAGCTGAAAAACGATTCAGTGAAGCAGTCCCTTGCAGACGAACTAGACAACAAGCTAGAAGTCATCACTCTAGGCTCGCATGATGTAGAGTCTGATTGGGCGTCCCTTCGGGATGTTGTCTACTCCACCACCGCCGATGTGGTAGGCCCTACTACGCGCAAGCACCAGGACTGGTTCGATGATAACGATGATCGCATTCAAGAACTGCTCGACGAAAAACACCGCACACACAGAGCGCTGCTAAATGACCCGAACTCCACATCTAAGAAAGCTGCATTCGCCAGTATCAGAAGAACAGTGCAGAGAGAGCTCCGACAGATGCAGGACACATGGCTGAGCAAGAAGGCGGACGAGATCCAGTCGTATGCAGACCGCAATGACATGAAGAGGTTCTACGAGGCGCTCAAGACAATCTACGGTCCCACTAAATCAGGATCTTCCCCACTCCTCAGTGCAGATGGGAACACGCTGATCACTGATAAGGAAGAGATTCTCAAGCGCTGGGCAGAACACTTCGACAGTGTCCTCAACCGTCCTTCCTCCATCAACGCTGAAGCCATCGCTCGCCTGCCCCAGGTCCTAACCAACGCTTCCCTCTCGGACTCGCCAAGTTTCACAGAAGTAGAGAAGGCAATTAAAAGTCTATCCAGTGGCAAAGCCCCGGGTTCTGACTCCATCCCAGCGGAAGTCTACGCAGCTGGTAGTCCCCGACTGACGCAGAAGCTTACTGACCTCTTCCAGTCTGTGTGGAACCAGGAGAAGATTCCACAGGAGTTCAAAGACGCCTCTATTGTCCACCTCTACAATCGGAAGGGGAACCGTCAAGCATGCGACAACCACCGTGGCATCTCCCTATTATCCATCGCAGGGAAAATACTGGTCAGAATTCTGCTAAATCGACTGAACGTCCACTTGGAGCAAGGCTTGCTACCAGAGAGCCAGTGCGGCTTCAGGCAGGATCGGGGCACCGTGGACATGATCTTCGCAACCAGGCAACTCCAGGAGAAATGCCAAGAGCAGAACGTCAGCCTCTACACCACTTTTGTGGACCTCACAAAGGCTTTTGACACAGAGTCGTGAAGGTCTGTGGAGGATCATGGCAAAGTTCGGATGCCCCGAGAAGTTCATCACCATGGTCAGACTGTTCCACGATGGCATGCTCGCCAGAGTACAGGATGATGGAGAGTTCTCCCTGCCCTTTCCAGTGACAAACGGTGCCAACCAGGGCTGTGTTCTTGTCCCGACCCTGTTCAGCAAGATGTTCACAGCGATGCTGACCGATGCTTTCCGTGAGGGTGACATTGGCATCGACATCCGGTTCAGGACTGATGGGAACATCTTCAACCTGAGAAGACTGCAGGCTAAGACCAAAGTCCAGGAAGACACCATCCGCGACTTCCTCTTTGCTGACGACTGCGCTTTGAATGCTGGTACTCAGTCTGACATGCAAGAAAGTATGGATCAGTTCTCCAAAGCCTGCACAGACTTCGGACTCACAATAAGTACGAAGAAGACCGAAATCATGTACCAGCCTGCACCCTCAGTGCCATACACCGAACCCAGCATTACCGTCAATGGACAGAAGCTCGCTGTTGCTGACAAGTTCATCTACCTTGGCAGCACCCTGTCGCGCACAATCTCCATCGGTGAAGAGGTCACTCTCAGGATTGCTCGTGCAAGTGCAGCCTTCGGCAGACTTCACAATACTGTGTGGAACAGAAAAGGAATCAGCCTGCCAACCAAGCTCAAGGTGTACCGCGCAGTAGTACTGCCCTCCCTCTTGTACGCCTGTGAGACATGGACGGTGTACAGTCGCCATGCAAAACAGCTGAACTCCTTCCACATGCGCTACCTCAGAAAACTGCTCCACATCAAATGGCAGGACAAGACTCCTGACACAGAAGTCCTCCAGAGAGCAGAGATGACAAGCGTCCATGCCATGCTCAGAAGGTCACAACTCCGCTGGGCTGGTCATGTCTGCCGTATGCCTGATGAGTGCCTCCCAAAGAGACTGTTCTATGGGGAACTCGCTGAAGGCAAGCGTTCCCGAGGAGGCCAAAAGAAACGGTTCAAGGACACGCTCAAAGCCTCCATGAAGTCCTGTGGCATTGACCCAGACAGCTGGGAGCAGCTTGCCGAAGACCGCGCTGCCTGGCGTCACCAGATCAATTCAGGCGCAGCTGCATTTGAAGAGCACTGGATCAACGAGGCCAAGCAGAAACGCCAGCAGAGGAAGAGCAGAGCCAGCGCCGACCTTCAGTCCATCCAGCCCCCGGCAATTCCCTGTCCTCATTGCCGTAGACTCTTTAGAGCACAGATTGGCCTCACCAGCCATCTGCGCACTCACAGACCAGCCCAGATCTGAAGTCATGGTCGTCTTCGAGACCGAAGGACGAACATCATCATCATATGCAGCCTTTCATTCTCTCTGGTGGGTATGTGAGAAAGCTTGCCGGTAGCTTCTCGTGGGTCGGTGGTTCTTTGCGGAGTTTTCCCGGGTTCTTCCTCCACCATATACTAGCCGCCATGTATAGCCTATCTTGTGCTGAAAAATGGCGTTAAACCCTATTACAACAGCAACAACAATTTTTGTAGTGAAACCATGCTTTTATTGACAATAATAACCAACGGTTAATTTGTCCACCGCTATGTTTGACTCTTGCAATGTTTGGAAGTCGTAAAATAGATCAAATGAAGAAACTGAGAAATGTTAAAATTTCCTGAGAATAATTTGGCTGGAACTCTTTAATTTTACTAATCAATGCTACTGAAAAAATATATAATTGAAGAAAACGCGCTAGCTTGGAGGTATTGTATGTTTTTGGTGTATAGTAGATGTGGATGCCCTATTGTTTTTCTCATAAAATTACAAACTCGCTATCCAGTGGTTTTTCAAAAAACATAACGCTCAGTGGCCCAAGGTGAAGGGAAGTGGCTAGATATTTTCGTAAAATTTTGAAGTCCGTTTGCTCATGGTATATCATGGCATCTTTTTTTTTTTTACGGTTAATGTCCTTGGGGTTTTCAGTGATTTTGAAGGCCAGAGGCCTAGGGATTTTCAATGATTTTTATGGCCATTGGTCATAGGGTTTTCCACCTGGTTTATTGACTTTTCAAATAAAGGATCAACAATTTTAACATTATTTTAGATTTGTTATAAAGACGTTTGTTGAGTTACGTTTGTTTTCTAACTTTACTAAACTCTGTGCATGACAGATTCCATGTCTCAATAAAAAAAAAAATAAAAAAAAAAAAAAACATTCCCCCGTGACGTGGCTATCATTTCAATATGCACTGTCTAATTGTCACTAACCAATGCAATGCACCTGGATGCAGCTATCAATATGAAATGCTGTACCCGCCCCCCCCCCTCCCTTTTTTTACCGATCTGAGAATCTCTCCGCCTGAGGTAACCAGCAGTTGCTCCTGATCAAAGCGTTTTTCCTACAACAATATATCATTAAGATGTTATTAAGACACTCTTAAGTATTTTTTAAAAATAAAGTACAGCTTACCGAGCCAGTGAAGCGGAACATCATAGTCTCACAAAATCTGTCGAAATCTTGAGCTTGGGGACATTGTTGAAACGACAATAAAATCCTATTGAAGTGATATATTGGCTTCACGCTTAGCTGACGATACAAGTGACTGGCAGAACCACTTAGTTGTATCAGAGGACAAAAAAAACCCCTAAAAAAACAAAACAAAAAAAGAATATGTTTGAACCTGGCAACATACCATCAGTTAATTTCTGCTG
>JAECUM010049204.1:0-12806 GCA_016617855.1 Megalonaias nervosa
TAAAGCTTATTTTGCACTTTGAATGTACTTCATACAGGTAAGTTCTCCATGCGGAATTATTTTCAGTTGTTTAATTTTCAGGCATACAAAATTATGCAAACAAAGATGAAACGATTACAAGAACATAAAAATTGATTTAAAGACGAGTACATATACCTAAGGGCGTATGTACACAAGTACAGGCCGAAAAGCGACAAACATAAACAAGCGGAATACATTAATATAAATTTACATACATGCACCTATATATACATATATTTACATACCGACTGAACTTTTTATTCCTCTTCATCTCTGTATCTCGCTATTCTGCTAAGAATATATTACATTAATTTTGTTTCTACAGAGATTTTAAGAAAAGAGAAAAGCACGTTGAAAACTGGACTAAACTTTGTTGCTAGGTGAAGAAGACACTTTAGCAGTGAACCGCATTTTTCTCCATCGCAAGAGCATGTCTTCATCAAAAAATGTGGACAGTGTAGAAACCAATGACTCGGAATACGAAGAGCAGGTATTGTTCATAAAAATTGAGTAACATAGTGGTATGAAAATCATTAATCCAGAAGTAACAGATTTCGATTCGACCCAGATTTATGTGATTATTTCTTAACACCAGACCAATATATTAGACGAGAAAATGGTTGTAGGCATAACACTCGAATACTGAGTAGTATTATAATGTATGATGGGAACTAGCCTGATTTTTAGGCAATGATAACATGTGAGCTAAACATTTCGACATCATGTACATTATCGAACAAAACATGGTTTCACACATAAAAGTGAGCTTAATAAATATAGCATCAAATTTCAGATTAGTGAACTTGATCACATTAGGTACTGATCTTTCAATATTTGTATTAATTTTCCATGAAATGATTTTCATGTTTATGATAAACAAAATAATAGGCATAATTAAACTATGTTATATTATTAATCATTAACACTTTACTTAAATGAAACACAATACTGGGCATTTCCTTCATTTTAAACAGAACTGGCACTCATGGTTACGAACTGTCTGAGCACTCAAACTGAACTCCGGTGTGATGAATGTGTGTGTGTGTGTGTGTGTGTGTGTGTGTGTGTGTGTGTGTGTGTGTGACTTGGATTTTTAACGTAGCTTTAACAATTTGTTTAGTCATATCACTACGATGTCTGCAGTGTGGCAGTTTACAGTGATGTCAAGCACTGAGGCATTATGCCGCAGACATGTGGCATCATGTCTCACCCAGTCACACTATCCTGACACTAGGCCGACCAGTCCTAACACTAACTTCTTAATGCTGATCGCCAAGCAAGGCAGCTGCTAGTACCATATTTTACCATATTTTTATATGTCTTTGGTATGACTCGGCCGGGGTTCGAACCCACGACCTCCCGCACTTCGGCCACCGGAGGGGTGAACTGAACTCCGGCAAAATACCACAAAATTAAATCCCTCAGAGTCTGGCAATACCACTGAAACTGAACATGTATGTATAGGATACAAAGAAAAGGTCAATCTTGATATTTTCATAAATCTCGATTCGCTCAGAGTAAAGCTATATAAAGCTATTGAAAAGTAACGAATTGAAATCTGAAGGTGAGTCAAATGTTTATGTTTTCACAGTTTGTAACTGGGTTCAGGTTTGCAGTTAAGCACAGAATATGCTTCAAAATTAGCATTTAAAGGGACACAGTATGTACAAGACCGTATAAAGGAACTATTTTATTAAATTAAATTAATAATGCATTTCACTAGCTAAGAATATAATGAAAAGCACGTAACTCATGTAATAAGTCAATTTACTGATACTTTTCACTAGTTAGGAATACAATGAAAATCGTACCAGACGATGCATCTTAATCAACGGGCCTTAACTCTTAAACCTATAAGGGCAATACTATTTAAATACACTGTATACTAACAAAATCTCTTGGATGCATGTTTCAACTGGAAGTTTACTAAAACTAAAGAAGACATTAGTGTGCCTAATTCTTACGTCTCATTAATCTCAGGCAACATAAAACTGTATTCTACTCTTAAAATAAAATATCTTAATTGAGTCAACAGTCAATTCAATGCTAAATTAAGACTTATTAACAGAGTGGTATACATGGAAAATTTATTATATCCAGCCTCATATAAGGGAGAATCTAATTTTGTAAAATATCCTGAGGAATCACAACCGGTTTTAAAAATTGTCTGTGGTATCATTTGCGACACAGGAATTTGAAGAAAATTTAAGCCAATGTTGTTATATTATGTTTTTATATTAACCAGATTAAGGTTGTGACCTCGGGCTTGAGAAAATAACTAAAAGATTTAATATTAACAGAAACAACTGAAGAGTCTATGAAACTGTTTCTGCTATTTTCGGAAAAAAAAACAACAAAAAACACCTCAAAAATTGTTTTCTCCTTGTCTATGCTTATTGATCTAAGTTGTTTCGTAGGGACCCGATCGATTGGAAACGACATCTGAAAAGCAAGTATTGCATACGGAAATGTTAGGAAACACTC
Organism: Megalonaias nervosa; assembly: GCA_016617855.1. Lineage (NCBI taxonomy): Eukaryota > Metazoa > Mollusca > Bivalvia > Unionida > Unionidae > Megalonaias > Megalonaias nervosa. The sequence continues at coordinate 2,506 of JAECUM010049204.1, forward strand.
ACACTTCGCAGAATAAGGATGACAATAATGCAGAACGAACAATAAACCTTGAACAAAAAGACAAATTTAAGGGACTTTGGGAAACAGATCAGGAGCGTAGAGAAGATGTTAAAGATGAAACAATAATAAACGAATACACGAATGATCCTAAAAATGAAGATGGCGCTGAGAAGTGTCGTTTCCAAGCTGCGAAATATGAATCACAACCTAAAACTGCCTCGCAAAACAGACTTATGGAAGAAAAAGCAGAGTCTCAAAAGAGCACAAGAAGCAAGGAAAAGAACACTAGTTTGTTGCACAACAAGAAGGATGAAAACAGAGTGAACGGCGTGCAAAGAGAACAAGTGATAGAAAGGGAAAACAGAGAGCGAATTGTTCTTTTTCGGTATGTACAAATTAAATACTTGCCACTCTATTTAAAAAGATCGCATTATTGAGTTTTTATTTTCTGGTTTCTCTGTTATCATTATCTGCAAATGTGTGAGCATTAATATTGAAAAACTGCAATAAAACTTAAATAAAATATTGTTTAAGTCGGGTATGGTGTCATTTCCATATCTTCACCCTGCTTTATGGCATCATGGACATTTTGATTTTTTTCCTTTCATTTTAACCATCCAATAATGTTCATTTTCTCGACTCAAGCAATACAGCTTTCGATTCACTTGGATTTTTGGACAAAGAAAATCCTTGCTGAAAGTTTTCATCACAGTCAAAGACATATTCGCCTCTTTCTCTACTCTAAAGAAGATAGCATGCATCTAATAACTGTCTAAATATATCAACATATTACTGTTTCACAGTCGTTTTATTCGTGCAACATATCCTAGATGACTTTTGATGTATAAAGCTGAACTTGTATCGTATTCTTACAGTATTACTTCTTAATGAACATTTAAATAGCCCGTGGAATATCCATTCCAGCAATTACAATGATGTATTACATAAATGAGTTTAAATATTACCGCAAAGCAATATTCATCTTTGTGTATTAACGTTCTGTAACTAGAAGAAGCGAAGAAGCCAGTCTTTTAATGGTGCAAGGAAATCCAAACATCACTGACCTTTCTGATAAAAATAGACCAACAAAACTGGCTGAGCGCTTCTCCGAACTTTACAGCAACGAACACACAGATGGTCTTGAAGAGCTTCAGACTTTAAACATCGATGAAAAGACGTCTGTGTCAATCCTGCTGAACATAATCAAGGTGTGTCTTTGTTCACATTATAATGTTATCTATTGTTTCTATCCTTTCTCTCTCTTTCTTTTTCTCACTTTCTCGGTCGACCATAAGCTATACAATTAATGTAATAGTTACTCTTGAAACATCAGAAAGCCTGGTATCTTAAAACAATCTTTCGTGAATTAATCCTTCTGTAACATGTTGAAAGCTACTGAAGTTTCCGATTCAGCTTTAACTATTGAGATATATTTTTGTAAACATTGCCAGAAAATAAAACATTGGACAAAACATCGTGAATTTTAAACACATTTAGGTTCTATTGAAAAGCAAACAACCACAGGGGCTAAGCATTATCCGTACAAATTCGTCTTCATATTATATTTTGTAACAATGTGCAACCAATTTGGGACATAGTAGAGCAGAAGTCATCCGTTCTCTTAACTTACGTCTAAAATTATATTGGGAATACTTTAACGGTTCCACAGCTTGTATTTTTCGCTATCACCGCCAAATTTGCTTGATCGAGTTAAACTGGACGGTTTCGTGAAACTGTATTAATCATTCTACAGTAACGCTTTCCATATTGCGCTTCATTATGTTGTAGGGGGCATACTGTTTTTGTTCTGAAAAAGCCAATACTGAACGCAAGCTTCTCTTGGAAAAATTACAAGCAGATCCGAATATGAAAGTAAGTAAACCAAAAATAAAGAGCAATGTATATTACTTCGTATGTTGGTGGTCATTAGCAACATGGTAAGCAGTAGTAAGTACCCTCTTCTTTCGCTTGTGAGACTCTGGCTTATATGTATATATTACTTTTTTAAATTCTCTTTCTCTCTCTCCGTGTCTCTGTCTGTCTGTCAATATATATATATATATATATATATATATATATATATATATATATATATATATATATATATATATATATATATATATATATATATAAAATGATGTTAAACATACTTTGATAAACCAGTAATAATTACGAATTTTCAGAAGATTATACATATTTCGACATGATAACCCAGATGAACAGAAGTATATTGAAACAGTAATCTGGATATTTTTCCCCATATGTTTTCCTTCTAACACGTTGAAACCTAGATTTTATATTTCTTGCAATAGAATGAAAATATGAAGAAGGCTCATGCTGCAAATCAGCTAAAAGTAAAAGCTACCGAGCTGAGCAGAAAGGTTTGTGAGGTACGTGGAAAAAAATTTAGTGTAGAATTTAGTCGGGTATTAGTCACTCCCATCTTCTCTTTCTTTTCTAAAGGATCAAAGCATGCTTTCAGTATAAGAACTTGTATATTGTGCATGACGAAATAAATAAATATCACAATTTCCAGTTAAAAACAAACAAAAATTAGATCGCATAGATTGATTTACCTACTCAATGTGTATCAATCATCAGACAACAAAATAAGGTCGAATGTACAAGATTAGGTAAATCTTTTGAATTTATATATAAAAAGTTTTCGTTTTTCTACTAGTTGAAGCATAAAACATTTGGTCACATACATAACTACTTGGTTATATTGATGTATTATAAGAAAGGACTAAGATATCTACCGAACGTCCAACTAATACACTATGCGTACAAGTATATGGACAAGAAATAATAAATAGGTAACATTGTATTCCTTTGGGCGTTTTGCTTGCATATCATAGGATTTTCATTGGATGTCATAGGATTTTTATTTGGAAATAATTTTGTATGATTTGTCAATTAAACGTACCTTTTCTTTGTAGGATTTCTATAAGAACAAGTTTCCGAACATCATCACACAAGCTAGTTCCAAAGGAACAACAAGAAAACTGGACATATTTGCAAAGGAGTGTGTTAGCATTATATGGCTGATGAGCGTACAGGATCCTCCGATCGTCATGGAATGGGTAGACGATGATAATGGCATACAATTTGACACTGAGAAGTACAGGGGCTACACTAAAACTGGTACAATGATCGACTTTTGTGTTTGGCCTGTCGTATATTTATGTGAAGAGGGTTCGCTATTGTCAAGAGGAATCGCTCAAGGAAAATAGAGGAATTACTCAAATATTTACCAAGCCTGGGCAGATGTCCTAATAAAGTAAATGGAAAGACTACATAGCTGATACAGCTGATTATTTTAATTGTTCTCATAAGCAAGTGAGTGGAATACAATATCTAAATTTCCATGTTTTAGGAAATGAACTCCAAGTGAACAGTTTTGCGTAAGTAGCAAGTAATGTACAACTGGTACTGAGGAATATGACAAAGACGTGCCTGTCATACCTATATACATTACTGCTTATGTACAGCACATCGTGAAGGAAAAATAAGGAAAATTCAGTGCTTAAAACCTGTTTGATCATGACTTTTCTTATCTATATATCTATCTGTTTTTATGTCTGTCTGTGCGAGGGAGTACAAATTGAGCTTAATTCAGACAGTTTTTGCTTCTTTGATTTACTGACCTTTATGACATGGTAACACAATATATTAATACAAAAATGAAAGCAATATTTTCTCTAATTATGAAAACTCTGATTCTTGTTTTCGTAAACAGGAATATACTATCTGGCACTTGAATTTCGTCTACCCAATTTCTAGTTTGTTCTTTCTTTTTTTATCCAAAATTTGTATCTTTTTCGCTTCTTTTAAGATAAGTTTGGATAGATATTTGCTTTAAGTAAGTTTACATACAAAGACGATCATTATGATTGACAGGTGTTCAATTACATTGGTGTATGCTTAAATATTGTCTGAGTTAACTTTTAAGTAGCAAATATACCCTGTCAATGAATTCTCATGGATCGCGAGCAAGCTGAAGTGTACCATACTTCTTCATAAGGTCGAATGTGTTTGATATTTATCGTGGAGTCAGTTATTCTAAGAAACTATCATATTCATATATATATATATATATATATATATATATATATATATATATATATATATATATATATATATATATATATATATATATATATATATATATATATATATATATATATATATTTACGGCCTACAATTTCGAAAGAGAATTCAATATAATATGACGGGCCTTTGATAGGATGTTTGTCAGTGAGTGTTCAGTAGGAATCTTATCGACGATAAACACAGATTTAAGTTAGGAAACAACCATTTAACGGCATGTGTGGGGAGTAGAAGGCTGCAAGTTTACCTTGAAAAAATATTATTCCTCTGATTTTAGCCACAAAAGCTCTATTATATTTAATATCTGTGTTTCCCAAAAATATCCGGAGATAAAGAAATCAAACATAGCTCGGCTTTAAAAGATTCCAATAGGCCTGGCTAGCCCCCTCCCCTCCCCCCCTCCAAGAAAAACCCATTAAATTAACGTTACATTAGTGTGTATTTAGTTATGAAATGAAGAATAATCGCTGTATACTATTTTGGAAATCATCAGTGCTAAAATATTTAAACAGGTTGACTTTTTCTATATATATATATATATATATATATATATATATATATATATATATATATATATATATATAACACATAAATTAACCACATAAATATCCAATTGTGATTCGCTGATGCAAATGTAATTATGGTTATAACTTATGACATTAGACTACCGGTATTGCTTCTGTGCTCTCTTGGTTGGTAATGAATTTCAGCTGATTATTAATTAATGACATATGAAAATAATAACGATAAAAGTCGTTGCATTCCCTGTTCTCTATCGCTCTCTCCCCCTCATATGCCATTATGGAAATAAAAAATACGTGGAAATCAAAGGAGTGAGAGGAAAAAAAATTGAGCCGGAAAAAACCTTCAACGCCAACTTGTACCAAGTCAGCTGCAAAAAGATGAGTCATTATAATGGTATGTGGACAATTTCAATACGAGTTTATAAAGTATTATATGATACCAATAAAATTTCGAAACACATATTCATATTTACCATTTATTTTACATTTTCTAAATGAATAAAGACAGAGTGAATCATACAGTAAGTAGCAATGGTAAGTGAGGTATTATAAATGAATAGCAACTGCAATGTTCGAATTACCTCCCGTTTGTTTGCTATTTCGTTAGTCCTATTTGGTTAGAATAGCTACGCTTTCAGTGTTCGTGGCGCTAGCCAGGGCCGTAGAGATCGATCACGGGCCCTGGGGTAAGAAACACAAGGGCCTGTCCCAGTTCAAGTTCAAACAAAATGTTTCTTTTATAAAATGAAAAAGTGTTGTTCGGCCGGCGCTCCCTTACGGGCCCTGGTCCTGTTTGTATAGCTATAGTTTCTTTATTTCAACCAACTTTCAAATTTAAATCATAGCATTTCTTTAATTTATTTAATCAATATGAATGCGTATAGCTGAGAAACAGAAGCAACGTAACAATTTCCTACAAGACTACTGCCATAGCGTCAGGACTATATTTAGCGGCAGACATTCAGGACGGGATTTGAAGAGTTAACTCCCCTTGCCAATACACCTCTCGACCTTTGCAGTCTATCTGAATTTCATTGAAAATGCATGCATGTGTATTTTTATATGTGGTATTAATACAATGTATACATAGTATGTTCAATGTATCTTTAATTGACCGCATATATAACTTTACATACATTTTTTGATGCAAGGGAAACTTGGCAAGCCTCGTTTCTTTTAATAAAAAATATATACATCAAGTGGTATTAACAGCAATACAGCTTACTCTCTCAGCCTCTCTCTCTCTCTCTCTCTCTCTCTCTCTCTCTCTCCACACACACACACACACACACGCGCGCGCATTTTTGGCTGTTTGATTTCCTAGATTCGCTGAATTAAAAGATGCATCATCCCATCTTGCAAAACAACGTGCATTATTAGAGAGGAAGGATAACCAATACTGAATGACGAGTAATATGTTGGCCCCAGGGTTCTCAATCATCGCTGCAGTTTGACCTAAATAAATATATTCAATAATCGGTGATAAGTTGCATTGTAAATAATCGTTCAGATCTATTACTCAATTACTTTAAACATTTAAATATTCATTTATTATCTAACAGACGTTTCTTTATGGTTATCCTTTTTAGGATTGGAGGTTTTCTTGAAATGACCGGTTATTGTGTTTAATGTTATCTCACGCATTCATGTAAGATGCGTTATTAGATATCGTATTCCCTGTATTTGTAATACAACATCCCAATAAATAATATTTTTTAAGCAGCCTCGCTCCCCAAATGAGTTTTAAAACCATATGAAAGAATCTTATTCAAATAATGATATGAGTATTGATCATACTTCACATTTTTATTTTCCTTTTCTTTTCTCTCGTAAGAGATCATTATCATTTAGCTGGCAATGAGAGAGGTTCTGCGCATAACGAGTGTAATTTGAATTACAGTCATCTACCCCTCTTTCTTCACTGCTTAACAGGCTACGATTCCCATCCGGTTATGAAGATTTTGGTGAAGAAGAAATCGACCCTAATCAAAACATGATAAAAATATTCAATAGTGATGAAAAATACATATCATTTAGCTAGAATTTCATAGTCGGTAAGTGTGAAAACGATGGTAAAGAAGTTGTTTCATATAGTACTAGCATATTCATATATAGCTTATGTTTCGCTGCGTAATTGTTAGAACATCTTGCAAAGAATCTCAACGATGAAAACTCCTCTAAAGTGAAACACAAATAAAAGTATGGACCTAAAATACATGAAGAAAGACGTATACCCATTCAAGTACATCGATGATTTTTAAAGGTGTAAGTAAATTACCGCCATTTGAGTAATTATAAGTCAGTCTCAGAGGATCAGGTTTAACAGAGGCGGATTATCATTATCTTAAATATATAATTCAAAATTTCAAATTAAAATTGCTTGGTGATATACACGGGTTCTTTAATAAAGATAATGTAATGGTGTGTACTGTGAATGAAGAGTTTATGAAGGTCTGCCTGATTAATTACAACCTAGCTCCAGAACATTATTATATTGTACCTGAACTAGCTCATGATGATAGAATGAAAACTACTAAGGTACAATTAGAATTACTTACAGACTATGACCAGTATTTTGAGAAAGACTAAATAATGATAGTAAACAGACACATTATATAAAATCATGGATACCGTGAACTAAATAAGTATATGATGGTTAATACAATAGGTCAAGATCATGGTCATCATTTTACCTGGATTACAACAATTTATGGGAATGGGCCATGAGCTAATTAATGTATGTCAAAAAACTGTATATAAGATGCCAAACAACAAGTCAAAATCATCAAACAAGTAATTGTCTTGCAGTGGCGTAGTTTGGGGAGGGAGCGGGGCGGGGGGGGGGACAGTTGTCCCCGGGCGCCATGTGCCAGGGGCGCCAAAATGAGGAAAATAGAACTATTCGTTATCTCAGATGCACTCGAAGGGGGCGCCAAGTTTATGTTTTGTCCCCGGGCGCTAAGTACCCTCGCTACGCCACTGTTGTCTTGCAAAGATGACATGCTTTGGTGGCATTTTAGACGTATATTTACAGGTACCAATGTAACTATATATATTCCAATTTTTCCATTATACATTCCGTTTTATTCTGACTTTTGCAACGCTCAGATTTTATAGTATCCATTTGTTTGCTAGACTAAATTCACAGAGGCTGCAGTAGATGAAATAGGTAGCCGCTGAAAAGGTAGTGCTTTATGAATATTAACAGTCACTTTCTTCCTTATTTCATGCTGTTCTATTTACTGAGGACAATCTTCTCATTATAAAATTCTTAAGCAGTAGCTTCAAAAAGTATCTGGTTATCATCACCGATCTTACAACTCAGGTTGGGAAGGTGGAATATAAATATTACCTGGTTCCGACAAAATGACATTAATACCCTCATTACGACGTGACCAAACATGATTTAGCAAATAGAGGCAAAACATTGAATAATCGTATGACAAATTACAAGTGTTATACTTTTTTTTTTCCCCCCACACTTGGAGAATTATGAAAAGGTTTGAAAAAGTTAACCACCGAAATTACGCTTCTACATCCTCCACCACCACGCGTTTCCCTCCGAACGAGTGCCCCCACCCCCATCCCGATGCATCTGTATGAATCCAACTTGGATTACACACGTAGGTAATTCAAAAATATATATATATTAATAATAATAATAATAATATACTACTAATAGTATGCACATCTGTTCCTGTGCTTACACTCCCATAACTCTCATACGTACGTATGTAAATATGGCACATTTTGGTTAAGGAAAGTATATGATACATTTTGGTGAAGGCAATGAGGATATGGTACATTTTGCTGACAGTAAGGTCATGACACATTTTGCTGAGGGCAAGGACATGGTATATTTTACATCATTAAGTCTGAACCGGAATATCACGAAAGTTTGTGAAGTCTAAGGAATTCATTGCTTGTTTAGTACATTCGTATTAGTAACAGCCTATCAAATTATATTAGCTGTTATTTCCAATGTGTACAAGCTGGACCTACTATCAGGAATGTGACACAATGGTAATTTTAATAAAGTTTATTCGCCATTATCTCCTCCTACGGTGAGATTTTGTTTTATTCATTGTTTCATTCGTCGAATAATCGACATTGCGAATGCTCAGTCTCATTTCCATTCAAAAACCGAAATATCTAGCCATGGGATCATGTGATTGTCGAAATATCTAGCCTTGGGATCATGTGATTGTCGAAATATCTAGCCATGGGATCATGTGATTTTCGAAATATTTAGCCATGGGATCATGCATGGTTAGCGTTGTTCATCTGCTTGCTGAAACACGAAAGAAGACATTGAACAGAGTTCTTATAGTACATAAAATAAAACTCCGATGTCTATTTTGAAAAACTCAAAAAATAAAAAAAAGAAAACAAGAGTTTGTCGCGTAGTGCCCATGCGCGTAAGGGATGTTTTCATCAGAGAGAATCTATCGCTTGGTGTCCAGCGGGGACAAATCGCCTAGGTGCAACGATTCACACCTATGCGATGTTTTCGCGACAGAGTAAAATTTTCCGCGTGTGTGAATTCACATCGGTGTTGAGTACATTTTATGCTTGAAATCATTTTCGACAAAAATCCGAGGAATTTCTTTGGCTTTCGTGATGTTTCTGCTGAATCTGGGGGATCCACCAATGGAATTGGAAGTTCCTACATTGATGGAGGACATTTTGGGGTGCAGTCCCACAAATTCCTGGATTGGCTTCCCCGCGCATTCCGCATTGAATTTCGCCACGACTTACTTGTTGACGATGCTGAACAGCGAATGTTGTTCCGGTTACTCGCTGTGTAGAGGTCCCATATCTGTGTAGACGTCATCAGTGCATAAACAACGAGTCCGTGTCCGTGTACAACATCCGTATGTTTTCGCTATTCCTAGGTTTGATCTTGTGGAAGAAGAACTTGAATATGAGCAGCTTTGACAAATCCAGCATGGACGCATCACAAAATTTAGCCTAGATTCCTTGCTGTGTATAGCAACAAGTCCACCAATGAATATCTTGCGTGACTCAAACGTCGGATGCGTAATGATTCTGTGCATTTTGTCTTGTTCATGGTTCCGTACAAAGTCGACGCGGATTCATTTTTGTAGATTCTCTCCATGGTTTTCCAGAACACGGCAGAATCTCAATAGTTTTCTAGAACACGGCATGGTTCATCAAATGAAGTTCTTTTTAAATTCGTGGAGGCCGTTTGCAGAGCCGTATTCCTCTGAATGTACAGAGCAATCCATGCGTACTAGCGAAACCACAACTCACGATGAATCAGGTGACACCACAGATACAGCTCAAGCTTTCGTAGGTGGACAACATAGTTGAGTTTATGTCGAAGATTCTGAACTTGCTTGGTATATTCGACGAAACGTCTCGGCGATGAGAAGTAATGCGCGAATCTTAATTGTAAACGCGTATAGCGGTATCGAGGAAAGCCTCAAATACATGCGCAAGCAGGAATACATATTTTTGCAAATACAAATTATCGTATTCACCCTGATTCTGACAACCTGACCTCCTTCCTGTGCGACTACTCATCGGCGGAAACACCTTCGCAGGGCACCGATAAATGGAAGACCTGAATATCTGGCAACTGAGTATCAGAAAACGTTTATGACTGTCCATGGCAAACAGTGGTGCTTTCGATGACATTGTATA